>CAUYLG010053900.1:0-179189 GCA_963573385.1 Cacajao melanocephalus | reverse complement strand
AGCCCTCCACCCCCTAACAGGTCCCAGTGTGTGATGTTCCCCTCTCTATGCCCACGTGTTCTCATTGTTCCACATCTGCCCTTGAGTGAGAACAGGTGGTGTTTGGTTTTCTGTTCTTGTGTCAGTTTGCTGAGAATGATGGTTTCCAGATTCATCCATGTCCCTACTAGGGACACAAACTCACTGTTTTTTATGGCTGCATGGTATTCCATCATGTATATGTGGCACATTTTCCTCGTCCAGTCTAACATTGTTGGGCATTTGGGTTGGTTCCAGGTCTTTGCTGTTGTAAACAGTGCTGCAATGAACATACGTGTGCATGTGTCTTTATAACAGAACAATTTATAATCCTTTGGGTATATATCTAGTAATGGGATTGCTGGGTCAAATGGAATTTCTATCTCTATTGAGGAATTGCCACACTGTCTTCCACAATGGTTGAACTAATTTACACTCTCACCAACCGTGTAAAAGTGTTCCTATTTCTCCACATCCTCTCCAGCATCTGTTGTCTCCAGATTTTTTAATGATCGCCATTCTAACTGGTGTGAGATGGTATCTCAATGAGGTTTTGATTTTGCGTTTCTCTAATGACCAGTGATGACGAGCATTTTTTCATGTGTTTGTTGGCCTCATAAATGGCTTCTTTTGAAAAGGCAGGCACTGTTTTCAATGTTTTAAGTATATCAATTTTATCCTCACCATAACTTCACCATATAAAGTGTTATTATCACCATTTCACAGATGTGGGAACTGAGGCACAAAGGGATCAAGTAACTTCCCCGAAGTCAGGCTGCTGGTGAGAGTTGGTGCTAGGTTCGCATCCAAAGCAGCTGGCTGAGGAGCCAGTGTTTCCCTACCACTCCTCCACATGGCCTATTGAGTGAGAAGATCTACCGGTGGTTTTCAGGATTCCCCATGAGAGCTCTACAAGATGTATCTGTCTAGGTTCAGAGCTCGGGTTGTTACTGACTTCTCAAACCAGCCAGAGGAGCTCACTGGCGAGCTACCCAGAGAAGGACACCAAAATTCCCAGGCAAGCCATCGAATGGCTTCCCAAGGAGCAGGCAAGATGTCCTTGCCAGTATCATACACTGGCACGGGTTCTGGGGTCATGTTCCTCGGATGACACCCCAGGTGCCCTGCTTTCTAGCAATGCAACACTGGGCAAATGATCTATCCTCTCAACGTCTCCACTTCTTCATCTGCAAAATGGGTGACATTGTGGGCTGTGTCATAGCACTGTTGAGAGAATGGAATAAACTGATGTCTGTAAAGCTTAATAGGATGCCTGTCATCAAGGGAGTCAAGGGCTCTACTTTCTTTCCCCACATGGTGACAGGTCATTCAGCGATGGCTTGCATGCTGGGGCTTTGGGCAAAAGTCATTTAATATCGCGAATGTTGTAAGGCTGAATTGGATTAAGGCTCTAAAAGCTCAGAGCTCCTTGGAGAACCTTGTTTCATAAATACCATGCAGTTGGCAAACTCAGAGTGGTGGCATATCCCTGTGAGCATCACGTTTAGATTTCAGATTCCAGAGAGGAGACAGGATGTCTTTCTGCCTCAAAATATTACCCAGCACAGGGAGAAAGGCAGAATCATGTAAAGAGAATTTTCATGTATATGCTTCACTAGTAGCACAATGAGGGGGCACACGTGGTGGCTCTTGGTGCTTTGAGGAAAGCTGCTGCTATTGAGTTCCCAGACAATAGAAGCAGAGCTGTTGGTCTTGGCAAAAAGACCCTGCCCTTGGTCCACTGTTGTGGGTGTGTCTTCAGAAGTCCAACTTTCTAGTTAAAGACTAACTAGGCCAGGTGTGGTGGCTCACGCCTACAACCCCAGCACTTTGGGAGGCTGAGACAGGAGGATTACTTGAGGTCAGGAGTTCAAGACCAGCCTGGCCAATATGGTGAAATCCTGTCTCTGTTAAAACTTACCCGGTCATGGTGGTGGGTGCCTGTAATCCCTGTGACTCAGGAGGGTGAGAAAGGAGAATCGCTTGAACCCAGAAGACGGAGGTTGCAGTGAGCCAAGATCCTGATATTGCACTCCAGCCTGGGCAACAGGGTGATTCTACATCTAAAAAAAAAAAAAAGAAACACAATACAGTCCACTCAAAACTCTATACTGGAAAAGGGGCTCCAAGGCTTGGGGGTTAACTGGATTTGAAAGACTGGAATGATCACTTATTTGAACTTTATTTGTTGTTTAAATTATTTAGAATATGTTTGCTGCCAGGATACTCTGAGTAAGCAGCCCAAGTTGAGAAAATAAATATGTGATTAAGTGAAACAGCACCATGACAAAGTGTGTGAGCAAGCCACCCGCATGTATGTCTGTCTCATTATTAGGTAATCGTTTGTCTCCAGATGTTTCCCACATCAATACTATCTGGTGCTGCTGGACTGAAGCCAGGTGGGAATGGTTGGTCTTTGCTCTTTTTCCTCTAACAGAAAAAATCAGGCCCAGGTAGGCTCAGAGCCAAGGAACCAAGATTAGAACTCAGACCTCAGTGGTTATAGAATCTACAGTATGGACTAAAAGATAAATACCTGGCTGGTACCAGCTGATGCCAGATAGCTAAAACAGACAGCCAAGATGAAAGAGGAGTGTTTTATGGCCCTGGAGAAAAAAATTAAGAAACTGGGGTTCCTTTCAGAGAATCCTAGAAGATTCAGTATGGAAGCTGCCTTAGAAAGCCTCTGGTTCAGAGGTTCTCACCCTTTTCCTAGCCAAGCAAAATTCTGTTTAAAGAAACCGTATGAAAAATCAACAACAATGTGATTGCAGGTCTAGCTGCTTTAAGGTGAAGGAGAGAACTTGGCCATGAGACTTTAGCTGTCTCCTTCCTTGTTTTTGAGTAGATTCCACAGAACCTCCAGAGCTCCATCGTACACAGTTTGGGAAACACCACGTAGTGGAGAAGACCTTGGAAAATGAAGCCAGGGTTCGAATTACTTTTCTTTCTTTCTTTCTTTGAGATGGAGTCTCTCTCTGTCGCCAGGCTGGAGTGCAGTAGCACAATCTCAGCTCACTGCAACCTACACTTCCCTGGTTCAAGCAATTCTCCTGGCTCAGCTTTCTGAGTAGCTGGGATTACAGGTGCAAGCCACCACACCCAGCTGATTTTTGTATTTTTGGTAGAGACAGGGTTTCACCACATTGACTGGGATGGTCTCAATCTCTTGATCCACCCGCCTTGGCCTCCCGGAGTGCTGGGATTACAGGCGTGAGCCACCATGCCGGCCTTGAATCACTTTTCTCGTTTACCAAATGGTAATACTGAAATCGCCATCTTCATAGGCACATTTCATAAGCACATCACAGGTGAGCTCCACAAAAAGGGCTTAGTGGTGTCTAGCACAGAGTAAACATTTGATAAACGTCAACTAAAATCATCATGAATTATATTAATTATCACTTCATCTATTACTAGCTTTGGGACCTTAGGCATTTACTTAACATCTCTGAGCCTCATTCACCCTCTCTGTAGCCTGGGATAATAATACTTACTTTGCCTTGTTGTAAGGAAATTCTAAACAAAGAAGCTTTGCAAATCACTTATCATGGCGCCCAGCAGTTTCCCCCTTCACCATGGGAACTCGAGCTAAAGCTGATATTCCTTCTAGGCATCCTTAGAACAGAATAGGTGGCAGCCCTCAGGTAGTATTTTAAAATTTCAGTCTTTGAGTAATATTGTGAAAAACAGCTCTAAATCCCGATGCTGGACCCTCCGTGGACACTCTTTTTCTGTGATGGGCCCAGCTTGGCCCTGTTCGATGGTTGTTATTCTATGTGCTTCTCAGGCAGGGAAGGTCCCAGTGGCTCTGCCTTGCTGGCTTTTAGCTCCAGAATCGAGTAGAGGTGGGAGTAAGGGAGAATTGCTGGAGAGCTGGAATCATGGGATCGGGGCCACTTGAGCCAGAAGCTTCATCTCTCTGGTCCTCACTTACCTGAGCTGAGGCACAGAAAAAAGTGGCTTAATTTTTGTGCAAGTAACATGTGCATTGTGGGTTAGCAAGAGGGGCTGTGCCCATTGCAACTGTCACTCAGACTCCATATGATGGAGGTTCTATCTCAACCCATGTTTCTGTGATCACTGAGGCCGATGGAATATGGTAAGAATCAAACACTGGCTCTTAGACCTTCTTCCTGGAGGCAACACATGTGACTTCCACTCACATCTCTGCCTGGCCAAGGCAGGTCTCACGTTCATGCTCAAGGGTAGCGAGGGCAGGAAGTACGGCCCAGCCTCTTGTCTGGGAGCAGGAGAGCTGTAAATACAGATGCCTCTCAACTTAAAATGCGGCTACAGCCCGATAAACCACGTCCTGAAAATGTCATCAGTCAAAAATGCACTTAATACACCTAACCTACTGGGCGTCCTAGCCTAGCCAAGCCTGGTTGAAATGTGCTGAGGACACTGACATTAGCCTACACTTGGGCGAAATCATCAAACACAAAGCCTGTTTTATAATAAAGTGTTGAATAACTCATGTAATTTATTGACTACTATCCTGAAAGTGAAAAACAGAATGGTTGTACAGGTACTCAAAGTACAGTTTCTACTGAATGTGTGCCACTGTCACACCACTGTGAAGTCAAAAATTCCATAAATGGAACCATCAGAAGTTGGGCACCATCTTTATTTCGATGACCAGCAGTCATCGCCGGCATAGGCAATCATCAGAGACTACTAGGAGTAAGGGTCAGTAGTGTTGAAGTCTAAGTGGATGACGGTGACAACAGTGACAAATGACAGGTGCCATTTATGGAGCACGGTGAACTCTGTGTCAGGACATCATGTTACCTGTGTCATCTCACTTGATCCTCACACCTGGATGAGGTAGGCACTTTTTCTGTTCCCCCTTTACAAAGGTGTGAGCTCAGGCTTGAAGAGAGGAAGTCATTGACAAGATGACTTCACAGACAGGATGAAGCATCTTTCATGCTCACTTGAGCAGAGTAATGGTGGCAAATTAATGAAGGAGACATCAAGTCAGAGCCCAGAGAGAGAGTCCTAGGATCCTAGGGGAAAAGGAGAGAACTTGCGTAGAGAAAAATACCTACTGCAACCATGAGCTCATTGGAGAGGAAGCCAGGAGAATTCACACCCATACCCACTTTTATCTGGCTTCCAAGCCCCTGTCAGTGAATCTCATTGGCCAAATCCAGTGAGCATCCAGAAGACAATGGAGTCCCTCCCTGACTGATAAAGGCCATCTCTGGCAGCCTCCCAGGGCACAGAATTGGATAGAGAAGGATGGAGATTGTTTCTGTAGGGGTAGATAGGGAATATCCAGAGGTGTTATACCTCTTACTTTCAAACCCAGATTTTTCTGCCACCATAGCCTAAATTTTCAATCATTCTGCTGGAAGAAAATGGTGGTGCGGGTACCATGCAGAGAAACACTTGGGAAAATCAAAGCTCTGCGTCATAAGCTGATACGGTCTTCAGTTCTCAACTGACAAGGAATTTGGAATGCTTCCCTTTGGAATCGTGTATATACTATATTTGCACCCATCCTGTGAATACTTCCATGTCATTTATAGTCAAGCTCATCTTTACAAAGCTATTATTCATGAAACCATACCTGCAAACCACTCCCCCACCAAAAAACAAAAAACTAGCCATCCATTTTTGAAAGAATTCTGCTACACATTTGAATGACAGGTAATGGGAAGTCTGACAGGCTGCACGTTCAAGGTCCCTTCCCAGCAACACCACTGTGAATAGACAATGAGAACACATTTGCTTTTCTCCAGCAAGCCAGAAGAGCTTATTTCCCCCGTGCAATGAAAAGTCCTATGAATTGGGCCAGATAGCTTGACTGTGATTTATCTGAAAACAACTGTTAAACATTTCAGAAATTAAACTTACTAAAATGTAGGGGAAGAGAGGTTGCAATAGACACAGAACAAATATTAAATGTTCCTCTTTTGTGGTGAGGGGCGGGGTGGGGGAAAGGCATTCTTTTTATTGATTCCATTCTTTGATTTGATGAGAATTTATTGTTGTGCTTTTTACTTGCATGGGAGATATTCAGTGCCGAAAAAGCTGGGGTTTTCACATCCAGGAAAGTTTGCACGGGACATGGCCTGCCCCATGGAAGAGACAGCCTGCACTGGGTTAAAAAAGCAATACTATTAGCTTGTATAAATGGAACGTGTCTGACACACCAGGTTTTAAGCTAAGCACTTTTAATCATTTATTTCATTTATTCTCCACAACAAGCTCATGAGCTCAGTAAGCTTATTGTTTCCATTTTACAGATTAGAAAACTGAGGTATAGGGAGATTAAGTTACTTGCCTGAGATCCCACAACTGGTAAAAGGGAAAACTGGATTCATTCCTCAAGCTGTTTGACTTCAGAAACACCACTCACAACCAGTTTGCTAGATTCCCACCCGTGTATTTTTCCTTCAGTTGCACAGTAATTTCCCATATGCTCAGTTTCATTGACCGTCTACTACCCTCCAGGAGCAGCTTAGGAAGTTAGCACATCTATTATCTCAAATCCTCATGGCAGCTCCATAAGGTGATTTCTCTTTTCATCGTTCTCATGCTCCAGTTGGGGAACTTGACACTCTGCAACGTTTTGTGACATGCTTTCGGCCACATAGCTAGTCAGTTGCAGAATTCAAAATCATGTTTCCATGGCTCTAAAACCTGTTCCATCTACTGCGACATGGTGCCTCTAAGCTACTGCTGAGGTGAACAGTCAGTATCCGGCTGTTGATGCCTGGAGCAAGGAGCTGTCGGCCAGGCTATAGGGGTCTGGTCTATCCTTCACCCTGGTGAGGACCGGTGTGCGACTGTGTGCTTGCACACTCCCCATGCACCTGTGCATTCATGCTCACAGAATTACTGCTGGTGCTTACATGTACCTTTATGCACAGTGGGAAAAGGTGAAAAGGTGCTCCCTCTGGGCAGGCATAGCTCTGTGGTCACATGACTTGAGGAGCAGTCAGCCCCTCTGTGTTACAGCTCAGCCCGTCTCGTACTGCTTGACGTCCACAGACCCCCGAATGGACGCGTGTCCCTGTAAAAGTGTAGAGCACGTGTGGAATGCCCTGGGCCCTGCGAGACCCATCCTGGGAACATACCTCCATCCATCCTTATCCGTTGGAAGAATGGAGTCATTACCAGCAAACCCAGATTTTTGCCTGCCACAAAATCTGACTTGGGCACATCTGTTTCTTTATTATGTTTTTGCCATTATTTTCTTCACATTCGAATATTGATGATCTGGGAGCTATTAAACAGTTGTTTTCGTAAACGGCACACCCTCACCTTGCTAGGATTCATAATGAGCTCCCCAACTGCCGGGCAGAAGGAGGTTTCTTCCCAGAAGAGAATCAGCTCAGATGGTGAACTGGGAGTCTAGGTGGAGCAGCCATTTCTCCCCTATTAGGACACCTGGAGATGGACCTGGATTCTGAAACCCAAGCTGTCTTTCCACCTCAAGAGCCCTTGATCACATCTGTCCCATGGAATGTGGAACCCCTCCCCTGCTGGCCTAGGAGTGGACCCCCAACACCCAAAGCTCATGTGCGGACGGACAAAGCTGGAAGGTTCATTTTCTTCAACCAGAGACCAGTACCCTGAGCTGGCTTGAAAATGGTCTGGAAATTGGCTTCGTGAAGAAACAATTGAGAAGTTGAAAGGGACTCTGCCTTGAGATGAAGAGTCTGGAAGGCCTGGGGAACCTGTACTGAAGGGCAAGGCTTGCCTGTTTTTTCTGCCTCTGGCTTAGATCCAAGGGTAGAGGAGGAAAGATCTGTCTTTCAAGATAAAGACAGACATTGTCATTCAAAGAGCTGTGGGATTATGAAGCAGACTGTCTCGACAGGTAGTGAGTTCTCTATCACGGGGAATAATCAAAAAGAAGCCATCATAGGGAATATTGGAGAAGAAATTCATGCACTGAGTGACAGGTTGGAGAGATCACTTCTCAAGTCTGTACCCTGAGAAGTTGAATGTATAACAGAGCCCCAGTCTGACCAAGTGGGAATCTGTGGCTGTTATTTTGCCACAGCTAATCGAGGTGGCTTATGTTTACAGACCACAGCAGAGGCAAATATTTAGAACTTATGACCATGAGCTCTGAAGCTAGATGGAGCTGAATTCCAGTGTTGGTTCTAGTGTGAGCTAGTGTGGCCCTGGGCACATTTATTGATTTTCTCTGAGCCTCAGTTTTATCTTCTGTAGGTTGGGACTTGCCTATCTCACAGGAAGTTTTACAGACTCAATGGCCTGCTGAATGCCGAGCGCTGAGCACTCAATAAATGGCAGAGATATATTGTAGCATATGTATGTCAGTAAGTGCCAGGTTCAGACTGCTGGGAAGCCAATGAGATGCTTCTTGTGCGTGTAACATGGCACACATCTCTGTCCTGGCTCTAAATGCATTCTATATCTTCCTTATTTTTGAAATTAAAATTTGTTAAATGCAGCAATGTTTTTATAGTCAATAAAGATGATAAAGCTTTCCTGGGTAGTCTAGCCTTTTCAGAAATAAAGACCTGCATTTGTTACTATTTATATTCATATTTTGGACTGTCGTCAACTCAGTCCCTCTCTCTCTCTCTATTTCTCTCTCTCTCTATCTCTCTCTCTCTTACATCACGTGCACACAAATACTAGTATTTTAAAAAATATGTTCCCTTGGCTAAGAGAATGAGGTGTTGGGGGATCTTTTCTCTTCTTCTTTATTTTTTTGAAATGCCTTTTCGCGGTTGGCATGACATTAATAAAAATAATAAAGGAGAAGGTTTGGAGGGAAAAGGTAAATAAGGCAATTCATACATCATCTGCAAGAGACACAGAAGTAAGGCAGAGAAAAATCACCACCCCGCATTGTGCACGGGGAGATTCTCATGAGTCAGCTCGTTTGCTGCTTTCTGGCCTCCCAGCTGCCACTGCTGTGGGGTTGACTGTATCTGCTAGGTGCAGGGGGCCAGGTTTGGAAACTGCTCATAATTAGTTGGGCTTCTTTTCTGCAACTGGTGCTGATAGAGGCATCTCCTTACGTACAGCAACTTAAAATTCAGAAGACTCCCTCTCTGTCCCAACCACACACATAGACACGCACGTGCAGACTTGCACACACTCGGACAGTGGTGACCTTGGGGACTGCACCTGCATGCAGAAATGACCAGATACCCGGTATGTGGGGCCTAGCGCAAAATGAGAATGTGGAGCCTCTTGTTCGAAATTATTAAAGTTTCACGACAGCCACAGCAGAGCATTCACCGTGTATGGGACTTAACCAGTACCATGTCCCCTTTGAGGGCACAGGTCACAGGCCCATGAAGCTGTCCCTATTGTGTGCCTTTTGTTTTTTTTTGAGACAGAGTGTTGCTCTTGTTGTCTAGGCTGGAGTGCAATGGCGTGATCTCCATTCACCGCAACCTCTGCCTCACGGGTTCAAGCGATTCTCCTGCCTCAGCCTCCCAAATAACTGGGATTACAGGCATGTGACACCATGCCCGACTAATTTTGTCATTTTAGTAAGGAGACAGGGTTTCTCCAGTTGGTCAGGCTGCTCTCAAACTCCTGACCTCAGGTGATCCACCTGCCTCGGCCTCCCGAAGTGCTGGGATTACAGGTGTGAGCCACTGTGCCTGGCCATTGTGTGCCTTTTTTAGGTCACAAGCCTTGTGGATGTGACAGTAAGGAAACCCCAGAGTGGCTTCCTATTGTCCCTTTGATCAGCAGCTGCCTTAAAGGTGAGTGCAAATGAAACAGAACCTTCCATTCTGGAACCCAAACTGTGCCTCCACTCTGGAAGGCCTGGGAGGAAGCAGGGACTGTTCTGAAGAGTGGGGAGATAGTCCCTAGCCTGCTGGGAGATACCACACCTCTAGGACCAGTTAGAAAACCTCAGAATTAGACAGCTTTACAATCAGAGGATTGCCAAGAAACAGTCTGTCTTCTAGTGGCCTTGTTTTCCAAATATGAGCAATGAAGAAGCCAAGGGGAGGGAAGGTATGTTCAGTAAAAATAGTTAATATTTATTGAGCTCTTTGCTGTGGGCTGACGTGCTTCTAAGCACTATATGTGCATTTAACTCGCAGTCAATACAGAGGATAAACACAGTTATTATACCCATTTTATGAAGGAAGAAACTGAGGCATAAAGTTTGATAGCTGTCCTACGATTGCTGAGCTGGTAAATGGCAGAGCTTCTTACAAAGCTGATTGCAGAGACTTTGTTACTGTTCTGCCACGTCCAAAGCAATTGGCGGGGGGGTGTCTCTGGTTCCTACAGCAAACAGGATACCATCCCCTGTCCTTCAGCTGTCAGTCCCATCCCTGGGGTTTTCTGCTATTGCCTTTCAACCCGGTCGCTCTGTGAATTCTGGATGTGGATCTCTCTGCCAAGTCACTTCTCACCAGGAGACACAGAAGAGGCATTGATAAGAAGAGGCTCATCAGAGCCTAAGAAACAAAATAAGTTGGCTTCTTTTGTGGATGACAGTGGAGTGATATCAAAACCAGGCCTAAAAAAACAACACATCCCCAGAGAAACTGAGGGCTAGGCAATGCCGTGCCAGGCCCTGGGCCCCCACTGCGGATGAATTACACACTCAGGCCAAGGTAACGCAGGCCTTGGCCAATATCCCCAGGTCTTTCCTGCCCTGGGCTGGCCCAGACCCGGCCCTTTCCAGCCCGGAATGGGAAGGTGGGTGGAAGGCAGGAGAGGGCCACATCAGAGCTGGTCTCAGAGCCCCAGCAGGGCCTCGTGTTCCATCCAGCAAGGGCCCCGCTGCCAACACGCTTGCCAGCCAAGCTGTGTAAACATTTGAGCTCTTCTGGCAAAAGCTGGCAGCAGAGGGGGAAGAGACAAAGGCTTCTCATCCCGGGATTGGATGTGGGGAATGTGCCTTGCTTCTTGTGGCTTTCCTCCATCACTTCCCTCGGCTGTCCATCACAGCCATGGCCTGGAGGGCTTTCTCCACTTCCCCTTTGCAAAGGGGGGTCCTATTTTTATTCTGCTTCTGCTTAGAACACCAAGGGTTCGCTCTTGTCACTACCACGCCTTGGAGATGGTTTCACCAAGGCAGCAAAAAAAGCCAAGTAACTTCAGCAATGCAACCCACGTGTGTCCGGGGTAAAAGCCCCGAAGGGGACAAATAGAGATATAAATATCAAGGCTAAAGCAGTAGCTCTCATGAATTTCAGTTACTATTTTTTAATTGAGGTGAAAGTCACTTAACATACAGTTATCTGGTTTAAAGTATACAACTCATTGGCCTTTAGCACTTTCAATGCAAGCAGCCATCACCTCTATCTAACTCCAAAACATTTCCCCCCTTCCAAAGGAAGCCTCATGCCATTGAGTCACGCCTCATTCCCTCTCTCCCAGCCTTAGCAACCATTCATTATTTCCGGTCTCTATGGATTTGCCTCTTCTTGACTCTTCAGAGAAATGGAAATCTACGATACATGGCCTTTCTGATGTGCCTTCTTTCACTTACCATAACGTTTTTGAGGTCCATACGAGGTTTTGGTTTTGGGGCAAGATTTTCCTTTGTGTAGTCTGTGCTATATGTCATTTACTTTAAGTCAGTATAGGATAGGAAAGTGGGCTCTGGTGGGTTGGTACCTGTCGCGCCCTGGCTGGAAAGGGCACATTCAGCAGGGGGAGGTGAGGAATCTTTGATGAAGAGCAGGTGCAAAGAATGCGTTGGAGAGGGAAGCCAAGGCAGGCCACCGCAGGAGCTGTCACACTCCAGGCATGGAGGGGCAAGGCTAGGAAGGAGTGACCTACACCCAGAAGGAGAGAGGCCCATAGAGAAAGTGGAGACCCTCTAGGGAGAGAGGGAGTCAGGGAAATGAATACGTGATTTCACTCTGCTGCCCACCTCCTGTGAGGACTCCCCATTGGCCAAGTCCAACAAGAAGCCAGAAGTCCTGAGAGGTGCTGAGCCATGCCAGACACCGTGGCGGCCTCCCTGGGTGAGGCAGATTTGTGCAAGGGAGGACAGTGGATCTGGAAGGGCAGAATTGTCCCCTGCACAGTGGCTCAGGGCTTGCTCTGAATGACTCCCTGCTCCGTCCAAGAGCATCACCCCCTGCTGCGCCTTCTTCCTTCCCTGTGGCGAAGACTCTGTTCTTCCAGCCTTTGTTTCTGCTGCAGATCTGGTCCTCACATCCATGTCTCCTGCTCCGCTCTGACTCACCATCTTCTCATACCGCAGGACTGGGGCCGTCATCAAATAGGCCGTTTTCCCCCACTTAAAAAGAATGAGATTTTCATGAAACGCAAGTCTAATTTTTTTAGGTAATGACAATGAGGTATTTTAAATATGTTCATAATGGAAACATACAAACCCCAACAGAAGAAAATGGAGCATTTGGCAGCTCTGACCTCAGGGACGTATGTGCTTATCAGTTGACTTACAGAGATTTTCCAAACACATTTTTGAGTCAAAAAGCAAGGCACAGAGAAGTTAATTAAACATGTGGTTTACTTTTAAATAGAACTCTAGCGGTACATACAAACAGCAAAGGTAGATCCATAGGAAGAAAGATAGCTATTTTTATAGCTTTTATTTATTAGAGCAGTCTTAGGTTTACAGAAGGACTGAGTACAAAGTACCTAAGAGTTCTTATTCACCCTTCTAAGTCCAATGTTGGGATTTCTTTGGTTTCAACCCTTCATTTATGTCCAATCCCACTGAAAATAAAATCCAAATTTCTTTTCGTGGCCTATAGGGCTCTTTCTGACCTGGCTACTTCTCGGATCTCCTCCCCATCCGTCTTCTTCCCTCCCTCAGTGGCAGTGTCATTGGTTCCCTTGCTGTTTCATCACCCAGAAAGACCCTCAGCAGCTCAAACAGACCCATGCCCCTCCCTCTAGGTGCACCATGCACACAGGGCGACTGCTGCCTCAACACATTTCCATCCAGCCCCTCCCAGTGGGGTGAGCTGCCGCCTCTGGGTCCTCATCCTGGCCTCCCTCTCTGTCCCCTCTTGGTCTTCCACTTCACTGTCCTCCTTTGTGTCTCCCGGCCCTTGCTGGTGTCAGGTCTTCCCTACATTCTCTCTGCTATGGACGATTCCAGCGTCCCATGCAGAAGAGCCTCACCGTTTACAGGTGCTGGGCTAGGGGTCTTCAGCTGCTGCTTTGCTTGTCAAAGATGCTAAGAAATACTGGTCATGGGCACAGACTCTGAGGTTGAGCTGCTCTCTGTTTAAACTCCAAGTCCTTCCCCCAGGAAATAAAAAACCATGGGCAAATGTACCCAAGGTCTTGGACTTTGCTGAGTCTGAGGTTCCTTAGTTTTAAAATGAGGCTACAGAAGGCACCCATTTCAGATGTATATCCTGAAAATGGAATGCTCAAAGAACGGACTTGGGATAGTAGCTGGTTACAGAGTAAATACTCAGTCGATTAGACTCTCATTAATCCAACTCCAAGAAATTTTTCTTATTGCATTTTTCACTTTGGGGGGTTGAATTATACTGCTAAGTAGGAGAGACATCCTTCCTTGTAGCCTAGGAAAAAAATGATGACTTCCTCTCCCTCTTCTTTTCTTCCTCTCTTTCCTCCTTTTCTCTTTTCCCCTTCTCTTCTTTTGCTCCTTCTCTATCTCCCTCCCTGTCTCCCTGTCTCCCTCTCTCCCTCTCTCCCTCCCATCTTCCCTCCCTCCCTCCTTTCCTTCCTTCCTTCCTTCCTCTTTTCCTTTCTCTTCCTTCTATCAGTAGTTGTGTGTGTTGGGTGTGCAGATTTTGTCTGCCATGTCCCGAGTTCTCCCACATTCCAGTACCTGCCATGTGAATATCTCTTGCTTCTTTTCTCATGAGTGCATTTTTACCCCAACTCCCTATCACCATGGCCTCCTGGCCTCAGGCCTTCCAGCCCTGCCAGGGACAGTTTGGCCACAGGAATGCAAGATATAGACCCCAGTGGTCTCACCTTACTTGTCTTGATGGCCACCTTGGCAATACTTAATAGCCCTGATTCACCATCAGGCCCTGAGACCAGTCGTGACTCCCTCAGTGATGCACCTCTCAGGACATGAGGCCTCTATTGTCTCTGGTCCCTGTGCCCTGGGAGTGGCTGTTTGTCTTAGTGCTATGGTTTGAACAGGAAGCAAGAGCTTCCGGACATACTGGTGATCAGAGGACTCTTCCCCTAGGAACAACGGGTCCCCTTTTCTGTGGCCTTTTTATAAATTTTTATCTTCCTCCTTTGACAAACATCCCCCCTCTCGCGTGACTGAAGGACAAGGACAAACCAGCCTCACGAAATATATGAAACCCTTCAAATTGTCACCTTGGAGTAGAAAAGGCCTTATTGCTTCATTGCCCCCTTGGCGCTATAGAGGAGAACTGGGATGGAGAATGAAATCCGTAATCCGGATTTCCAGATTACACTTTGAATTGTGTTTTTTGGCTGTTTTTCAGAAAATAAAAATGTCAATCCTTTACAAAATTTTGTTAAGCAACAATACCTTCCACCTGTTTTCCTCCCACTTGGAATTTTTAGTTTAAAAATGAGTTAATAAAACAACTCACCTTGTAGGTAAAATGTGTGTTTGAAAATGCAGCTGAAGACAATGGCATTTTCAGTCATCCTTAGGGTTTTGTTTTTCTAAAATGTAAAAAAAAAGCTATAAATACTTGCAGATGATCATACTCCAAGAGGGCAAATGTGGCAACCACGGAACAGAATTGGACACCCCTGAGAAACGTAATAGTAACTCCACTCTGTGTGCATGGGTGTGTGTAGGTATGTGCGTGAATGTGTGTATTTACACAAGGCATTCATACAAGTCACAGCCTTGTAGTCAGGGGAAAAGACATGAGGAAAAGGCATATTGTCCCCTCCAGCAAGAAAAATTCTCTACTTCAATTTTCATTTTATATCCATCCATCTATCATCCATCTGTCCAACACACATAAATTCATCTATTCATTCATTTATCCATCCATTCATCCAACCTCCATCCGTTTATCCATCCATCCATCCATCCATCCATCCATCCACCATTCCATTTATCTATCCATCCATCCATCCACTCAATAAGAAGTATTGGGTAATTGTGCCACATACTGTTACATGGGATTCTCATCTCATCTTCACAGTAATCCCAATAAGGTACTTGTTTTTGTCTCCAAAATAAGAAAGCACAGGCTCAGAGAAGTTAGTAACTTGCCCAAGTTCTGCAGCTACAAGAAGCTGAACTGTAATTCATTGTCACTAGCTCCAAAGCCTGAGCTCCTTCTGTTATATCGTGCTTATCTGAATGGTGGGGAGAGGTAGTGGGTGTCAGGTGGAGGCTGTTAGCTCCAAGGAACAAAAGGGGAGGGGAACTGATGACTCTTATTAGGCCTATTGGTTTGGTTCTCCTTCTTTCTGAAAAGGGTTTCAAATATCTGGGCTTAAATACATGTAAACTCAGGCTACAGCATAACAGCCAAGTCAAGATGGCCCAAACGGAAGGTGAAAATTCACATTTGAATATTTAAGTTTAGGTAACACCCTCTGACAGGCAGTATTTAAAATAACATGAGTGGAAGAACTTATGCTTTCCTGAAAACTGTGAGGTTGGGAGAAATTTGGGGATATTTACTGAGCTCCTGCAATCTAACAGTTAACGTGTTAGAGATAGAAATTAAGGATTTAATAGTTTTATCTATTTATTAATATTTGACCTAATTCTCTAAGTGGTTTATAGGATATAGTGACTACGCAGTGCTTAAGAAATCACCAAAAAAGTAAAAATAAAATAATGATGGGGCCGGGCACAGTGACTCACGCCTGTAATCCCAGCACTTTGGGAGGCCAAGGCAGGTGGATCATGAGATCAAGAGATCGAGACCATCCTGGTCAACATGGTGAAACCCCGTCTCTACTAAAAATACAAAAATTAGCTAGGTGTGGTGGCACGTGCCTGTGGTCCCAGCTATTCAGGAGGCTGAGGCGAAAGAATCTCTTGAACCCAGGAGGCAGAGATTGCAATGAGCCGAGATAGCCCCAGTGCACTCCAGCCTGGTGGCAGAGCAAGACTCCATCTCAAAAATAAAATAAAATAAAATAATGATGGAATTGCACATTATTAAAGAAGGTCAAGACTGAGGAGTAACTCTAAAGCAGAAGCATGGACCAAACAATTCAGTGCAGTTGTTCTGATTGGGCCACACAATTAGCTCTGAGCTTCCTGGTGACCAAAGTAAAAAGGGAAGCAGGATCAGCCATGTGATTTTTCTTGTCCAAGAAGAGAAAACAAAGCAGTTCCTCTGTAGGAAAGATGAACAAGAGTTCACACTCTGGAGAGCAGAGTGAGAGAATCCAGCCACAATGGAATCCACAAAAATGATCAAAAGAAGGCAGCATGGCCGTTGATTTCAGTCCAGTAGGGAAATGTGTCTCAAAGGAAAGAGAAGAGACTTTAAACTGGGGGTGGTAGTGGCTTAGGCTCTCAGTCTTTAAGAATTGTATGTCCTTTAATTCTGTAGTAAACTTTTTTAATTACCAAAATTTTTAATAAAACTCTTAGAAAATATAAGTCCTTTTAAGTAAAAATTTTAACTCGTCTAATGACAGTCACTTTGTGGTTGTGGCAGGTATATCAAGGGATTTAACTACTTAGCGTTGTTTCTGGAGCAGTGTAGACACTCAATAAAAACGTGTTGAGTGAGTGAATAAAATAGAAACAACGTGATTGTTGAGCAAAGAGAAACAAAGGACAAACTTAATGAAATCTTGGGCATTCTTCATTCAAATTCAGAAATAATTGATTTCTGAACTTGTGCCCAGCCGGTAAACTAAGCTGCCCTTCTTAACATCTTAATACCTTGAATTTGAACCCCCAGGCTCTTCTGCAATGCTAGTACTTGAGAATGTTAGACAGTTTACTTGTTTTTACTTACTTTAACCCAATTCCTTTGATACAAGCAGGTAGCTTTTGAATCAACATTACTGAGGTGTAATTATATACACTAAGATGTGTGCAATTTCAGTGTACAGTTTGATGAATTTGATGAGTGGATTATGGCATGTAACTGCCATGTCAAAGAAGATAAAGAATATTTCCATCACCCTAGAGAGTTTTCCTTAGATTTTTTTTTTACAATCAATCCCCTACCACTCTCCACAGGCAACCCCTGATTGAGCTAATGAGTCATTTGTTTTTATTTTATTTTATTTTGAGAAACAATGTCTAATTCTGTTACCTAGGCTAGAGTGCAGTGGTGTGATCTCAGCTCACTGCAAACTCCACCTCCTGGGCTCAAGCCATCCTCTCACCTCAGCCTCCCGAGTAGTTGAGACTACAGGTGCCTACCACCATGCCCAGCTAATTTTTGTGTTTTATAGAGACAGGGATTGCAGGTGTGACCCACTGTGCCTGGTCTGATGAGTCTTTGGTCTGCTTTTCATGTGGTTCTGAAAGTTAAGAGTGAGGTAAACAGAAGCTTTCAAAGTTTTGAGGTTACTTGTTAAGTCTAATGCTCTTATTTTAGCCATGGCTAGACTGAGGCCAGCAGGCTTCTGCTCGGCTAGTCAATGGTGAGGCTGGTGTAAGGAGCCAGGTCTCAGGAGTCATGCTCTTTCCACTGTATGTACCTTTTTGAGTCCTTCTGGCTGTCACCAACAAGAGGCTCTTGAGAGGGGACTCGGCTGGGAGAAATAGATGACACATATTCATTGAAGTTAAAAGTTGCAGTGGCGGTGAAAATTATTCTGAATTATCCTCAGAATTATTAAGAAAATGACACCCTTAAATAAATGTTTGAAAGAAATGAGTTTTGTTGGAAATAATACCTCACAGCCACTTCTCAGAAGTCCAAAGAGAGAGGCAAATTAAGAGGTGCTCTTCAAGCAGTTGGGGGGAAAAAACACAGAGTTCCTAATAAATATCTCACCAATCCAATTATAGCATTCAAATCAAGGAGAGAAAATGCAGTATCAAACGTAATGGAAGTTTTCTTTCCCATCGAAAACACAGCCTGCTTCTCATTGTCCAGTGCCGAAGGGGATTTCAAAGTCAGCTTTTCTAGGTGAGGGGGAAAACGCCATGTAAATCAAAGTGAAATAATCAAATTTTTTCTGGTGGAAATAACTTAGTTGTTTGATGTAATTTTGACACTCAGCATAATTTCAGCATCAACATTGAAGTTAGGGGATCGGGGTGTCTCTGTGAGATTTGTGTAGAAAGAATTTACCAATCAGGAAAATTTAACATAGACTTTGAATGCAAAGTGGCCTTCTGCATTTTGGCATAAAATAAAGACTTCTGCTAGATTCACTGCCAATAGAAAGGCAGAAAAGACCTATTGCCTATTCTGGGGGATTGACTGGTGTCCCCCCCAGAATAATTTATGTCCCCCCAGAACCCCAGAATATGAATTTATTTGGAAATAAGGCTGTTGCAGATGTAATTAACTAAGGTGAGGTTATACTGGATTAGGGTGGTTCCTGAATCCAATGGCTGATTTCCTTAAAAGTAGAGGAGCAGCACTTGGGGAAGCCGAGGTGGGCGGATCACGAGGTCAGGAGTTTGAAACCAGCCTGGCCAACATAGTGAAACCCTGTCTCTACTAAAAATACAAAAACTTAGCCAGGCATGGTGGCACCTGTAATCCCAGCTAGATGGGAGGCTGAGGCAAGAGAATCACTTGAACCTGGAAGGTGGAGGTTGCAGTGAGCTGAGATCACGCCATTGTACTCCAGTCTGGGCGACAGTACGAGACTCCATCTAAAAAAAAGAAGAGGAGCGAACACAAAGAGAGACACAGAGGGAAAAGAAGGATGTGACAATCCTTGAAGGAGAAAGATACTAGAATGTTGCAGATAGAAACCAAAGAACACCAAGGATTGCCGGCAACCACCAGAAGCCAGGACGAATGCCTGGGGTGGTTTCTCAGGGTCTCCAGAGGGAGTATGGTGACACCTTAACTTAGGACTTTTAGAACTGGAGGGAGTACATTTCTCTTGATGTAACCTACCTGTTACGGGCTTCCTTTGTGGAAGCCCCAGGCAACAAATGTACTAGTGTTGGGTCAGATCTTTTCTGCTTAGAGAAAAAAGAGCCAGCCCATGATCAGGATACAGCAACACTGAAATATATGGCAGTGAGTTTTCCCTAATAGAGAAACTGGGCTTTCAGTATTTTGAGTCAGTCATCAAGATTCTTCCTAACACCCTTTGAGAAGGTCTACCTACATGTCTAATCCAGTGAGTGAGAGGCAGAAGCCTCCATGAGTCCCAAAGCTTCCAGCAGAAAGTCAGTCTATTTCCCCACTGACGCTGTTTTTACTCTTCTAGTAAAAAACCACTGTGATGCTGATGCCATGTACCTTCCCAGAGACAAGTCCCAGAGTGCTTCCCAGGGAGCATGCTCTGAGCCCTAGAGAGATTAAATGGAGGGATCTTCGGGTACTTTTTCTACCTAGAGCTACCCAGCCTCCTGGGGAGACGGCTCATAATCTCTCCCCTGGTGTGAAGAAACAGTGGCTTAGAGAGAAGAAGGAGTAGGATGGCTGGAGGCAGGGGAACTCCCATGACAAGGAACTACTGGGGTATGAGACATGGTGTCTGTCCTTCTGCAGGCAGAGGTCTTGGGGAGGCTTTTGTCTAGGTCACCATAACCCGGAAGGCTGCTGTGCAGACAGAGGTTTCTCTAACCCCAGAGGCATATACCACCCAGTAGGCAGCAGCCTACTAGGAGAGGGCAGATGGGATTATTGTTCACTGTTCCTTATTCTCTCTCTAAGATTTAGCTTCTGTATTAATTTCTGGTGACTGTTGTAACAAAGTACTACAAACTGGGTGACCTAAACCAATAGTAATTTGTTCTTTCAAAGTTCTAGAGGCCAGAAGTCTGAAGCTGAGGTGTCAGCCTTGTTTTCTGGAGGCTCTAGGCAAAGGTCCGGTCCTTGCCTCTTCCGGCTCTGTTGGCGTTCCTTGGCTTGTTACTGCGTCTCTTTCTTCTGTCTTCTTGTCACCTTGTCTATGTGTCTGCCCTTAAACTCCCTCTGCCTCTTTCTTACAATAATACATGGGACTGCATTTATGGTCAACCTGAGTAATTGAGGACAAACTCCTCCAGATCTGTAACTAAATCACAGATTGTACCTGATAAGATGCTCATTTGTAGATTCTAGGGATTAGGACATGGACATCTTTTTGAAGAAGTGTCTTTGTCTTTTGAGGCTGCTAAAACAAAATGCTGGGTAGCTTATAAACAACAGAAATTTATTTCTCACAGTTCTGGAGCTGGGAAGTCTATAATCAGGGTGCGAGCCTGTTTGGTGTCTGCTTAGGGACCACTTCCTAGTTCAGAGATGGTGCTTTCTAGCTGTGTCTTCATATGGCGGGAGGGACAAGGCAGCTTTTTGGGGCCTCTTTTATAAAGGCACTATCCCCATTCATGATGACACTTCTTGTGACCTAAACACCTCCCAAACTTCCACCTCTTAATAGCGTCATATTGTTGATTAGATTTCAACCTGTGAGTTTTAGGGGAACATAAACATTCAGACCCTAGCAGGAAGCCACCATTCTACCCACTGCAGCTTCTAGGCCGTGTACTTTTGCAGTGCCTCTCCCTATGATAGGTGGAGTTGTCATTGAGAGTTCATATATCTCTGCTCACTCCTGCCACCACGCCACGAGATGACTGTGTCCCAGACGTTGGTATCCCAGATACTCCTTCATTCTGTGATGAGCATGAGATGCAAAAGGAACAGACCCAACTTGACCTGCAGCTTGGAGCACAGCTGATGCAGCCCAGCCTCAAATGAGGGTGCTAGCAATAGATGCTTGCTATCATACTTCACAGAGGTCTGGGGGATGGTTCTTACTGCAGCAAAGATGACTAACACGATGGAGATTGCAAGTTGGCTTCAATGACTCATACAATGGAGATTGCAAGTAGGCTCTGAAATACTTCTGAGCCTTTGATTAATAATCCCCCTGAAATGTCTGTGTTCCTTTGTCTATCTCGGGAGTGCTTCCTACTCTTCTCTCTGTAAAAAGGCATAAAACATCCAGATGGAGATCCATAATTCCTTGCTACACATCTGTCTTGCCCACTAGACTGTCCTAAGAGTCAAGGATGGTGCTGAAGCATCTCTATATACTCCATACATAAGGAGAGAGTTTTTATGAATGGATGGATTCACAAATGAATAAGCAAATTACTAGAGTATTCTTAACTTCCAAAGGCTGTAGGAGGAAAACAGCAGCGTTTGCATACTAGGCTAGTGTAGCATAGGGGTTATGTTATGTGCAAGGGCTTTGGAGACAAAGTCATGGGTTTGCATCCCAGCTGTTCCACTAACCAGGCGTGTGAACTTCAGTGAGGCGCTTAACCTCTTTCTGTCCCTGTGTGCAAAATGGGGGTACTGATCACCTCCGCCTCAAGGGTCTGGGATAGCACTTGGCACAGTGGTGGTCACCAGGTAAGCACGATCTAAGCCGGGAGCGGGCAAAGTGCAGCCCATGGGCCAGAGCTAGCCTGAAGCCTGTTTTCCCATTGCCTACAAGCTAAGAATGGCTTTTGCACTTTAAATTGTTGAAAACAAATTTCTTACAAGAATATTGCTTTGTCACACATACAGATTATGTGAAATTCAAATTCTAGTGTCCGTAAGTAAGGTGTTGGTGGAACCAGCCATCCCCACTCCTTGACATACCATCTATGGCTCTTTCTTTGCTACAATGATCAGAGCTGAGAAGCTACAGTGGAGACTACACGGCCCTTTACAAATAAAGTTTGCTGCCTCTTGATCTAAGTTGTTACAATCTGTGGTTATACTTAGCTCATGTGCCCAAGTGCTGGAGCTAAGACACCAGCATTTCCTTTCCACCTGGCCACACCTCAGTAAGCCAGTTTAATGATGATTTCTTCGAAAGAGTCTTACAGATGAGCCGTACTGCTGATTGCATCTGGGTACAAGGGCAGGAGGGAATGGAAAGTCACTTTCTTCATCTCCTCTCCCTTTATTTTTATAATCTCTGTGCATATCTTGTTACTCTCAGAGCAATGCCTTCTGGTCTGTAGAACTGGGAGAGCTCAGAGGAGAGATCATGCCAGAAGACTAGCAAAATACATGAGTCAATACGAAGCAAAAAAACAGATAGGTGAGCAAGGAATTGCAGGATTCAGGGGTGCCATATTCACCACAGTCTGAGCTTTCTCCGATTTGCTGGGAAAAATTCAGAGGCTTCCTTTTTTCTGCTTCCTTGTCTCTTCCAGTTACTTCATTAATGTACCCAGCAATTCATGAGCAAGCATGTACTGAGTGGTCATTTTATGCCAAGGATTGTGCTAGTTGCTGGGGTTCAAGCAACGACCAGGATGAAACTGCGGATCTAGACCTCACCAAATTCCTTGTTTTGGGATCACTGCAGACCCACATGAGGCATGTAGGGTGAATGAAATAAAGGCATCTCTTCCTGCTACATTTGAAAAGAGCTAGCTATAGGCCTAGTTTATTTCCTTGGCCAGTGACCTTGTGCAGTGCACAGCCAGCACAACTGTACATAGCAGCGCTGCTCGGTGTCATGGGAGGCGCTCACAGCTAAAAGGGGCAGAGGAAGCAGGCAGGCGGCGGGGTTGAGGAGAGTTGAGGGGCGTACTTGGCAGCATTTGATCTATCCTTGTAAAAAAGGGTGCCTTCTAAGGGGAGACCGGTACCTACCTATAGCAGTGAAAACAGCCTTGCAGTAAGATTTGTTTTCTTCTGTATTATTGTTTGTTTTAAATAGGAGCATCCAGACGCAAGGAGAGATCAATTAATCCTTTGCAAATTTCTGAAACTTCCTTTGTAAAAGAGAGTGAGAATTTATGTGCCACCATTTAAGCTATTTCAACACAGTCACTGGCACTGCGTTTTGGTGGAGGCACTAAATGACTTAAGAGATTTGGGAAATGGAGAAAAGATGCTTTTATTATTATTATTATTCAGAAGCTTTTATTTGATCATATAAATCGTTACACTCACTTAAGTTTCTGCCTCAACCGAGACCAAGAATTACATCAACCAATATTCTCTGGCCCACTGTTACTGTGTAGAACCTTAAATTGTAACTTGCAAGGAAAAAAAATAATCAGAGGGATTTGTCATGATTGAATGATCAGATTCTAGAAAATCAAAACATACTTGACTACAGAGAAGGATTTGCATATTTGAACAACACTGGATATCATGGGCAAGCTCTGCTTCTCTTTCCACTGATGGGTTTATTTTCCTAGCCCCATTGTTTATTAAATGTGCTTGCATTGGAAACATCTCTAGACCCTTCCATCTGCATTTTGAAGAGAAGAACTCCCTTATGTGAAGTCCCTCCTTTGAAAACTATATCCATATGAAATTCTCGATTTATACAGATGAAGGCAGATATCCAAAGTATGTTATATAATACCACAGCAAGAAACTGCTCTGTTAATAAAACTCAGAGAATTTCTAGTAGCAGCTGTGATAACAGAACCTGAGGAGGGTCATGCAGGGAGAGTAATCAAGTACAGTAAAATAATTTAGGTTCTGTCTTTGAAACTCACTGTGTACAACAGTTTTAAGCCTGCTGATTTTGCTAGTCAATGTCAGAAAACCCCACCCTACTCAGAAATGATGACTGCTTAGAAGCCCTTTCTGAGTCTTATATTTGTTACAATACCATCTGGAATCTTCCCAAATGACTCTTTCCCAAAATCCAGCCAAATTCTTCTCTAGAATTCCTTATTCTCTTTCCCTACTGTATTTTTTTTAAAAATTAAGACTTATTTCCATCTGACATGACACATGTACTAGTTAGCTACTGCTGCATAACAAATACTCCTATACTTAGTGGCTTTAAAATAGCAACATTTTTATCTCATAATTTTTGTGTGTCAGGAACTTAGGCATGGCTTAGCTAGATCCTCTAGCTCAGAATCTCTCACAAGGCTGCAGAAAAAAATGGTGGCCAAGACTGTGGTTATCTCGTGACTCAACCATGGAAAGATTCAGGGGAAATTGATTGGAGTCATTTTAGGCACTGCCTATCAATCCATTTATTTTAATTAATTTTTGTGTGTTATCTCCATTCCACTGTAATAGAAACTCCACAAAGGCAGAGATGTTTCTGATTTGTCCCTCCCTGTGTCCATGGTACCAGAACTAAGCTTGGCATGTGGCTGGTGCTCAAGTATTTGTTGAATGAATGGACCAATGTAGAGATTGTTCCTGCTCCTTGCAGAAGTCCCATGCATGTCTTAATTCCTTTTCTTCTCAGCACAAGGGACGCTGGAGAATTTTGAGCATCAAAATTCTGAGATAGTATAAGAACTAAGAGAAAAGATTCATTTTAACAGTTGTGGCAGACAGAATAATATTCATGCCCTAATCTGTGAACCTGTGAACATGTTACCTTACCTGGCAAAAATAAACTGTGGCATAAGAAGAAATATATATGTGTTCTCTGTCCCTGGTTTCTGGCATGAGAGCTTCTAAAACTCTCAGAATTTCCTGAGTGACAGAAGTAGGGTGAGCATCTTTTGTTTATTTATGTTTTAAGACAGTTCTGTCACCTGGTCTGAAGTGCAGTGGTGTGATCAGGGATCACCGCAGCCTTGAATTCCTGGGCTCAGGTGATCCTCCTACCTCATCTTCCTGAGTAGCTGGTACTACAGGTACAAGCCACTATGTCCCTTAAAAAAAAATTTTTTTTTTTTTGAAGGGATGGGGTCTCACTACATTGTCTAGGCTGGTCTCCAACTGTTGGTTTCAAGCAGTCCTCTCACCTCGACCTCCCAAAGTGCTGCGATTACAGGCATGAGCCACTGAGTTCGGCTACATATTTCGCTATTCATAATAAGTTCCATAGAACCACACCCGAGCTTATGCTAATGAGGTGAGTCTTGGAGAACAGAGGATAATTACGATGAGATTAGAGGGCTGAAACTTTCAGCCTCCTAACCTCCAGGGAGAGGACCGGAGCTAGAGTTTTGAGTTCAGTCACCCATGACCAATGATTTAGCCAATTGTGCCTACCTAAGAGAGCCTCTATAAAAACGCTAACCTACCTGGTTTGGAGAACTTCTAGGTTGTTGAACATATCAGGGTGCTGGGAGGGTGACACACCTGGAGAGGAAGTGGAAGCTGCATACCCCACACACCACGCCTTTCCCTATGCCCTGCTCTCATTTGGCTATTTCTAAATTGTGCCCTTTAGTGTAAGTAAATACTTCTCTGACTTATGTGAGCCATTCTAGCAAATTATAGAACCCAAGGAGGGAGTCTTGGGAACCCCCAATTTATAACCAGTTTGTCAGATGGACCAGAGGCCCAGACTTATGACTGATATCTGAAATGGGACCAGTCTCATGGGACTGAGCCCTTCATCTGTGCAATCTGTACAACGCCAGGCCGCTATCGGGACACGCAGTCAGTGTTTGCTGAGAATGGGGGCGTTGGTTAGTATGGGAAAACTCCTACACATTTGGTGCCAGAAGTGTGCTGTGAGTACTATATAGAAAAATAGTGGGGTTTTTTTCCCCCTAGGGACTTTACAGATGTGATTGAGGTTATACACCTTGAGGTGGGAGATTTTCCTGGGGTGGGGGTACAATTGGATCACGAGTCCTTAAAAGTGGAGAACTTGTCCTGGGTGCGGTCCCAGAGATGGAAGGTGAGGATGATTTAGGTCCCTGTGGCTGGTTCTGAGATATAGGAAGCTTTGGACAGGGAGAAGAAAGCCCTCCGGGAGCAGAGAGCCACTCCCGCTGACAGCCAGCCAGGAAACAGAGGCCTCAGTCCTACCGCTGCATGGAGCTAAATTCTGCCAACCCGGTGAGTGAGCAAAACCAGTTATTCCCCCAGCGCCTCCAGAAAGAAACACAGCTTGCTAACCCCCCAGCATTCGTTTACTGACAGTCATACCGGACTTCTGACCTCCAGAACTATAGTATAATAAATCTGTGCTGCTTTTCACCACAGACTTCGTGACCGTTTGTTATGGCAGCAATGGAAAACCAATACAAAGGTGCTTACCAGCTCTGGATTCCTGGCTAGGCTGAACAGGATAGAAGGCTTTGGAAATAGCAGTGGAGAGATTTCCCACTTGCTGTCACCAAGGAAAGGACCCAGGGATCATAAATCCTGGGTCATTTTGAAAGAGCCTAATTTTCAGGGAAATCCTGATGTAACCAGGCATTTTGGCCCTCGGCTAGGGGGAAAAGAAACAGTTCAATTTTGTGAATACACATCCACGAAGGATAGAGACTCAGGGACAGCTCTTTGCTCTTGATAAGGCTTTGGGGGAAGAAAAGGTCTTTCTCTGGAACTGTCTTCTCAGGAAGTATTGATGTCTTCTTTCCAGGCCACCTCAGAGAAAACATTGCCGTGAGAAATACTCATAAAGCAAGCTGAGGTGACTGTCATTAGCTCCACCATTTTACCAAATCTTTAATCTCCTTAATGAAATAAAAGACCACAAATTAATGGATTTTTATTTTGTGAAAATCCATGTGACCAAGGCTGGGAGCAGTGGCTCACGCCTGTAATCCCAGCACTTGGGAGGCCGGGGCAGGTGAATCACTTGAAATCAGGAGTTCAACACCAGCCTGGCCAGCATGGTGAAACTCGTCTCTATTAAAAATACGAGAAGATTAGCTGGGCGTGGTGGCGCATGCCTGGAATCCCAATTACTCGGGAGGCTGAGGCAGGAGAATTGCTTGAACCCTTGAGATGGAGGTTGCAGTGAGCTGAGATTGTGCCACTGCTGCCAGTCTGGATGACAGAGTGAGACTCTGCCTCAACAAAGCAAGGAAAGGAAGGAAAAGGAAAAGGAACGGAAGGAAGGGAGAGAGAGAGAAAGAAAGAAAGAGAAGAAAGAGAAAGAAAAGAAGGATAAAAAGAAAGAAAATGAAAGAAGGAAGGAAAGAAGGGAAGGAAGGAAGAGAGGGAAGGAAGGAGGGAGGGAGGGAGGGAGAGAAGGAGAGAGGGAGGGAGGGAGGGAGAGAAGGAGAGAGGGAGGGAGGGAGGGAGGGAGGGAGGGAAAGCAAGCAACCATGTAACCAGCACCTATGTTAAGATATGGATCAAAACCAGTTCTGTAGACGCCCTCCATACCCCTCCCAATCACTAACCTCCTAGTAAGTTTCTGCATGTGTCCTTCGGTGAAACGGTTACCTATGCATTTCTGTTGAGTTTAGACCTGGGACAGGAGGGTTGCTGAATCAAAAGCATCTTTTTTTTTCTTTTGCTCAATACAGAGCAAAAGGGCTGGGATAAGGGTGAGCTGAATAACGTAAATTGTGCAAACAAAGGGGCAGATCCTGTCTTTCTTTAAAATTCGAATACATTGTACGTCATGGATTGTGTTGTATTTGTTTTGATTTTTTGCATTAATTATAGTGTTGAATTTGGTGCTCCCTTAAATCTTGCACCCGGAATGAATGCGTCATTCACCTCACCCTAATCCTAGCCCCAAGCAGGTCTAATAAATGCCCCGCTGCCTGCCTTCTTTATGTCTGGTCTGGGAGGTCCACTGGCGCTGTGTTGGCTTGAGCAGACCCTTAGTCACCTGGTCCTCCATTCTCATGCCCACGCCTGCTCTGTCTCATGGGGGCACTTTGTTTTATTTGCAGATAGGCTCTTTTTATCCATAGAGAACTTCGCAATATGGTCTTGGGGGCTTGGGGGAAAATGTTTTGAGCTTGACTTTTAATTAATGAATTAATAGTTCGGACTGGGGTTCCTCAAGCCCTCATTGTCAATTCCAGCTACGTAGAAAAGAAGAGGAAGAGGGGACACGCTGTTTACGAAGGTCTGGCTGGGCAGAAGGGCTGAACTCACAGCTGGAGGACGTCTGAATTCTACTCACTAAAATCCCCCTTTCCTCCATTTCTTTAAGAGGAAGAGATTCTCAATCATCCATTTCCTATCTCTCTAGCCAGCGCTATCCCAAGGCTGATAGGAGGAAACGTTTCAGGGCTTGGTTTATTGGGTTTAGGTAGGCAGATCTTCTCAAGAAAAATTGTTCATCAGTCAGCCTAATTTACTTGTCTGGAGCAGAACATTTTTTATTTTGTTACGTGCTAGTTGCTGGGCATTCTGGGCATAGCAGCAGTGCATGCAAATCCAGGCTCATTTACCACCGGGAGGCAGGGGATACCCAGGCTTGGAAACCGAGGTTCTACCCGGGATGTCAGTGATTGATTTCACTGAGGGGAAGTGGGGCAGTGGTGTGACAACTTCAGAACTGATTGGGACTCAGGACTGCGAAGCTGGCTCTCTGCCTGTTTCTTGTGTTCTCCAAAGAAGAACCTGTACTAAGAATGCAATCGAATGCCACAGGGAAAGAGTTTTGTTTGCTGGTTTGTTTGGCAGGCCAGGGGTTCTATGCACATCTAAGATCTGATTAATTTCATGAGGCAGCTACTACCTTCCAATCACTGTGTTCGTCTATCCGCCTGCTCAGGCTGGTGTTTGCCCCGTTTGTAACATTATTGTTGTGACTTTGAGTCTGGTCCTCACTGTTCTTTTCAGCCCTCAGGCCTGCTTTGAAAGCACATAGTCAGCTCCACAGGCTCTCAGGCTCCTGGGTCTCAAGGACCCTGTCCCTCCTCTAACTGCTTACCCTCCACCTCTCACCTTCCCTTTCCGTTCTTATCCTTTCTGAATTCAGACTGTGTGACATGTTTGCGTTTATTGATTCTCATCACTATCTTCTCTGATTCTTAACATGATGTCCCCAGCTTGCACTTGCGGCTCCCTTGGTTATCACGGTTTGGATGTCTCTTCTGACCATAACCACACCAAACACCCTCAGCAGATCATGCTGCCTCTTCCTTCTCCATTCATTTCTGACATCATGGAGCCCATTCCTGGGGAACATGACAGCCCCGGAGCGGGACCTGGACAGTTAGAAATATCAGAACTGTGTCACATTCACTGCATCATTGTCACTGTTTTGTTCTCAGCACAAACCAAATATATAATCTGCATTTTTTTTTTTTTGAGATGGAGTCTCGCTCTGTTGTCCAGGATAGAGTACAGTGGCGTGATCTCAGCTCATTGCAACCTTGCCTCCCAGGTTCAAGTGATTCTCCTGCCTCAGCTACCTGTGTAGCTCTGACTACAGGCATATACCACCATGCCTGGCTAATTTTTTGTCTTTCTAGTAGAGAGGGGGTTTCACTGTGTTAGCCAGGATGGTCTTGAACTCCTGACCTCATGATCTGCCCGCCTCAGCCTCCCAAAGTGCTGAGATTACAGGTCTGAGCCACCACGCCCAGCCTGTATCTGTATTTCTTAGTGCATATAACTTTGAGAGTGAAAGTACTTTGTACCACTTTCCAATATCTGTAACAGTCTGGCGTATGTTTTTCCAAGTCTTATAATATATTTATGCATGTGTATGTATATGTATGTGTGTGTGCATGCATATACATCTATATTCATTTAACCATATATCTGAGGTATCTGTTTATGTCAGTGTGTATAGATCTGTCTCATTCTTTTTTTAAAGGCTGCAGTGAGTTGCATTGTATGAGTGTATCATAATTTATTTATCTAATTAAAACCAGAGAATCTTAAAGCTCAGCTAGTGCTTTCAGGCAGAGGAATCCCCTCTCCAGCATCTCCGTGGGATGCTAGCCCAGCCCACACAGGTCTTGGGTTTCCTTGGGTACAGAAAGTTTTGATGCATCTCGGTCTCTGGGGTGATGGTTTTATTTCTGCCTCGTTTCAAAGCCTGGCTATTCAGTCAAGACTAAGGGAGATTTCCAGCCGTGCCTATGTCCAGGATAATTTGAAGATGCACAGCAGTTCAGGCAGATCACCCACAGAGTCACTGCCGCTTTGACATTAGGGTTCCCTGATGGGTCATCCTTGGCCCTTTCATCTTTTCACTCTGTCTGCCTTTGATTTGAGATATAACTGCCTGCTGGACATCTCTACCTTGCCACACACCGGTGTAGACACTTGGACACACCTGTTCTAAACCGACTTGTCTTTCCTTATGAGATACTGGCTTTCATCCTTGTTGGCTTTTTCCATCTACCTCATGCTCTACCTCCCAAGCATTTGTAGAGTGCCTGCCCTCCTCTTCAGGTCTTCATCACTGCTCAGGTTCTGGCCATTGCCAGCCCCTGACCACTCCTGTCTCTTTCCATCTTGGCCAGAATCACTGTCAGACAAGCTAAGCTGGCTATGTTTCACACAGACACATTCTACCTGGCCCTCTGTCTCCTACCAGATGAAGCACAAGGCCTTTAGTCAGAGCACAACACTTTCCATACCCTGAAGCTTTGCCTTCTATTTCACCCTCATCTTCTGCCCTGCAAGGGAGTTTAACACTCAGCTTCTCAGGCCATCTCTTTGGTCATGTTGTCTTTTCTCTCTAGATCTCCTCTCCACCTCTTCTTTAAGTCTGAGATGTTTCCTCTTCTAAGGAGCTTCTTTTGATCACTTAGACTGAATGAGGCACTTCTGTTGTCCAACAGGGCAGTTCCTCCCTTTACTGATGCCCTTCCCTCATGCAGTAAGATTGTCCATCTGCTCTCTTTCTGAGAATCTCCCAGGGGCTCACCTCCTCTTACTCAGCTTGATATCCCCAGCTCTTATCACGGGAACTGATGCATAACACATATTCAGTACACAAAGGATGGATGGCTAGATGGATGGATGGAGAATGGATAAATAGATGAATGGGTAGATGGATGAATACATAGATGGATGGATGAATGAATAGATGGTGGATAAATAGATGGATGGGCAAGTGGATAGACAGATAGATGAATAGATGGGTAGATAAATGGCTGTGTAGATAGATGGATGGATGTGTGGGGATGAGTGGGTTGGGTGGGTGGATGGACAGATGAGTGGATGGGTGAGCAAATGGATGGATAGATAGATGAATAGGTGGATGGATAATGGATGTGTAGGGATGGGTGGATGAGTGGGTTGGGTGGGTGGATGGACGGATGAATGGATGTTTGGGCAAATGGATGGATAGATAGATGAATAGTTGGATGATTAATGGATGTGTGGATAGATGGATAGATGTGTGAGGATGGGTGGATAGGTGGGCAGATGAATGGGTGAGTGGATGGATGGGCAAATGGCTGGATAGTTAGATGAATAGATGGATGGATAATGGATGTGTGGAGAGATAGATGAATGGATGGGGATGGGTAGATGGGTGGGTGGGTGGATGAATGGATGAGTAGTTGGATGGGTAATTGGATGGATAGAAGGATAGATGGGTATATAAATGAATAAATGATTCTGAATCATTGCCAGTGCTTCTCTAGTTTTAGGCATCAACAAATTAAGTTGAGTAGTTTGAGGTAGTTCATCCCTCCCTTTGGCTTCATGGCACTGTGCTCTCTGCCCTGGAAGGCCAACAGGACAGTAGCAAAGTCTGGAAGGAGAGGTGACCTGCCTTATCCTTGCCTAGGGCATGACACTAGAGGCTCCTTTCAGTCATTTCAGTTCTTCTTAATTAACTTTTTAATTGAGGTGATGTTCAAGGGAATATTAGTCCTCATGATATGCTCCAGGAAGGCCGGTGAATGAAAGGTAGGAAGGCTGCTTTGTGCACTGCATTCTCTAAGGGTGCCTGTGCCATAGCAAGACACAGAATAAATTAACTTATAAATGGCTGAGGTGCATTGCCCCCTTGAAAGCTGCCTAACGTGAAGGCTAGCTCCTTCAGTCTCTCTAATAATGGTAATAATATTAATAATAAAATAATGCTAACAGCCTACAATGTAAGGAGCACAATCTGTGATCCAGATAGCATGTTTGACCTGTTCCCTGCTTTGTTAATGCCATTCTCAGGGTAAACCTGGGCATTTGTGGAATGTAACATTACAGACTTCCATTTACATAGAAAGGTTATGAGGGCTCCAGAACTTGCCCAAGGTCACCAGCGTAGCAGGTGGCAGGACCAAGCTCCAGTCCCACGCAGTCTCACCCCAGGGCCTTCCCTCCTAGCTACACCTGGAGGGTAAGGGGGTGAGAGAAGAGGCCCTAACATTTCTGGACATGCAGCGCAAGGTGTTTTTTCCCTGCTAGTCTCCTGAAGCCCTCACAAGGTTTGATTTTCTTCATTAATTGGAGAAAAGGCAGGTTCAGAAGGGGTAGCCTGCTGGCAGGCCCATGACAGATCCCAGACAGAGCCCAGCTCTTTCCCTCCGCGTGCTCTTCCCCTCTGCATGCTCTTCTAAATGAGAATGGGCAGGATGAGTGATCCGTGGTGGCAGCACCAGGCGCACCAATGCGTCACTCCAGGTCTCTAGGGACAGACTTTTTAAGTCTTGAGACTTCTACTTTTCGATTCTCGATGCAAATGCTTCTCCCACTGATTTGTAACCACATCCCTCTCGGATAAATGGATTGACAGGTTGTCTAATTTCCTTGTATCTTCTGGATCTGAGCATTGTGAGCACGGGGCCTTATCCCCTGCGTGGAAAGATTCTCATTTAAAATGCAGGCTGGAAAGGTTCATCCATATGCAAAGATGAAAGCAGGGCTGTTTACCATCAAGAGAAGGGGGAGGGATTCTTAGGGACAATGGAGATTCCCAACAGCTTGGGGTGCTCCAGGGCCACCCAGGGTCCTTCCTGGCCAAGGATCTGGTCTCAGAAGTTGAGAAGCGTTAGGTCTGTGTAGACAGTAAGCCGTATTTTCCTCTGTCTTCCCTTCACATTAACCTTTTGCATCTGGGGTAATAAAATAGGATTTTTCCCCAAAGGGTGCATGAGAATTATTCACATCTTTGGAGGGGATCCAAATGGATAACAGGGCTTTTTCTTTCTGTTCTTTCTCCTCATTTTAAAAAACATTTCAGAATTGCCCCAAACCGAAAAAATGCCTTTTTTCCAGTCATTTCAGTTCTTTTATTTAATTTTTAAATTGAGATTAAATAATACAGTGAAATGTGCAATTCTTAAGTGTATAATAGGCCCATGAATTTTTATATGCACATATACGCATATATCCACCACTCAGATCAAAATATAGAATATTCTCAGCACCCAAGAGGGCTCCCTCAGGCCGATTTCCAGTCGATGTCTCCCTGAAATAACCACCACTCTGACTACTATCATCATAGATTAGTTTTGCCTGATGTTGAACTTCACGAAACTAGAGTCACATGGGATATATTTTTTGGTGCCAGTTCATCATTAGAGACAACGTTCTTAGCATTAAAAACCGGAGGTTCTATAACGAAGCGGCTCCTACTTACCTAATTAAAAGGGCTTCATGAAAGTATATAAAACAGTGTTTTAGGGGAGATGTCAATAGATGTTCTTTGCAAAAAGGAGTGGAACTTTAGGCCTCCCCAACCTCTCCCACCTCCACCACCAAATGAAAACCACTGATTTACCCCGTACCAAATCTGGGCAGCATATTTAGGATGGACTGCTTAGAATATGTTAACTAGTCCACTCAAAATCCACCTTGTGGAAAGTGGAGGGAGACCTCCACATGCCAGGCTGTGGAGTAGCTAGGAGTGTGTTCTGCAATAAACTTTATTTCTCAGACATGTAGCTGTATCCTACCCAGGGCGAAAAGCAACCAGATTGATTTCTTTTAGGATAGTTAATTATTCTTCTAAGTAACGTTACAGAGGAAAGCTGGTGGTCAAATGAATTTGAGAACCATTTTATGCTCTCACTCCATCTTGGGGATTTATAATGCCAATTATTAATTAGCGCATTGAAGGCACTGTTAAGTCCTGCTCTGAAGATAGCGACGTAACTTGTCTGCATGAGCAACAACCAAACACTGCTGTGCACAGAACCTTCTTACGCTGGAGAATCTCTTGTCTCACAGGACCTATTTCCCAGAACCTAGGGACCGAAGGCCAGGAGGGCATGAAATCAGTCTTTGGGTGAAAGACTTTTATGTTTATGTTTTAGTTCTGAAAAACACGTGGCTTGCATCTATATTTGCTCAGATTGTCCTAAGAGTTAAATAAATAAATAAACAACAAAACAAACAAACCAGGATGAATATAAGATCACTTTCAAAATGTTTTCCAAAGATGAGTGAAAATAACCATTTTGAAAAAGTTGGTGTTCTTTATTTTACATAAAGTTCATTTTCTCATTCTGCAGCTACTCATTTGGAACTCCAGGGGAACCAGAAATGTTTATCTTGGCTAGCACTACACTTCTGCCTCTAAAAATCAAGGGAGATGAGCCCTAAATGGAACGAGGGGTTCCTGAGCTAGCAGGGAAGGTCATGGGTGAGCAGGGAAGCGATGGTTATCAGAGAGTCATGCGAGACACTCTATAATCAGGTTTATTATCTCTTGACCTTTTCTTTTCTCTGTGATGTGTGTTGAAGCAATCAATAAGTGCTTCCAAAATTCCTCCCATTACCCACAGTGGTCCAGATTTTTCGTCTGCAAGATTCTTATAGAGTTCCATCAGTTAAAAATCTATCCCATTATTGGATGGATGCTTTATTAGTTTTTCAGCAGAAGTCATTTCTGCTAATTTGCTAATTCATTCATATGCTCTCTGCCAGCCACTGGCCGCCCATGGGCCATTTTCAGCTTACTTCTGTTTGGCAAGGCACAGAGTCTGTGTGCTGCTTTTACTTGTATTAAGTCCTTTGGCGAGAAGGAAGGTTCACGAGGGACGCGACAGATCTTCCTGCTCAGAGAAGACACGTTGCAAGTGTAATGGTCCTTTTAAATCACCTGCTCTAAAAATTTTAAAGAAATTAAAAAAACCTTTTCCTTATAAACTTTTGTTTTCTGAGATTGTGCTCAGCTTGTGCTGATAGACTGAATACGGCTAAATTTAATGTATAATCAGTGCACATTTGTAGGACTGTTGTTATGTGCTGGGCTTACAGAGGGTCATCAGAATGATAAACCTCAGCTCTGGTGCTCAAGGAGCATTCAGCCTATTTGGAGAGTCAGGCCATCTTTGTAAAAAATAAAATAAAAATAAAAATAAAAAACTGGTCATAAAATCACACAATGAATGGGTGACAGAGAAGGAAAGAGCAGGGCTTCCGGTGTGCCAGTTGCTGTCCTGTGACTTTTAGTGTCTTAACATATTTACCCCTCAAACAACCCTATGAGGTAGGTGTTATTATTATTTCTATTTAAAGGTGAGAAAACTGTGATACAGAGAGGCCAAAACACTTGCCCAGAGTCACACAGCTAATAGTGGGAGAGGTGGGGTTTGAACACAGGCTTTAAAGAGGAGCTCACTGTTCCTGGAGGAAACCGGCTTTTATCTGGTGCCTACTGCATACCACGCCTCATGCTAAATTATCTGACTTATTATCAGGTTAATTTTCATAAAAGTCTAATCAGGCAATCAGGTCAAGAAGCATGATGTCCATGTTTATAGATAATAAGTTGAGGCTGGGGAAAGTTAAGCAGCTTGCCTGGGGCTACGCAACTGATAATGGCAGGTCCAAGGCACAAAGCCAGATCTCTCTGATTCTAAATCCTGCTCAGCTGCAGCATGCTCGATGCTGCTGGGAGACCAGACCTTCAGGTCCTTTCTCTGATTAAATAGTTTTTAATTAAAATGCATTCACACCCATGCACACACACGCGCACGTGTGCACATACACACTTCCACACCCACTTCCCCAGCTGCCAGCTGCTCTACCGGCTTTATCTGTGGAGTATCATCACCAAAGGGCCAGTGAGAGCAGCTCCCAGCCTGGCCCTTCTTTGAGAACTGAGCCCAAAGCTGGACCAGCGAGGGGCATCATAACTCCACCTGGCCCAGGCTGCCACCTGGAATATGCCCTGGGCTTTTTCCAAGGGAAGCTGTCTCCTGTACCCCTTGTAAAAGTGAAGGACTGACCCCTTCTCTCCCACCATAGCAGGGACCAAATGCTATGAAAAGTGAACCTGGCTGACCCCTGGTAAGGACTCAGCTCTGTGATTGCCTGGCGGACGTGTCTGTGGCCAGAAAGGCTGAGTCACCTCTGAGGTCATCCACAGCTATCCTGGCTCTGCTCCTTCTTTGGCCATCATGATCTGGGTCCCTTGTGCCCTCTGGCTCCTGGGTGGGAGATAGTGGTCCATGAAGTCCACGTCGGGAGGCATTGTTACACAAGCTTCGTCATCACCAGTTAAGTAAGAAGCTGGAGGGGATTCACTTGGTTCTCAGGGGACTTGGACAGTGGCCTTGGCTCTGCTGTTTGTTTGATAGGTGGCTGTGGGCAGCTTCCTTCACCCTGTACAAGACTCATTGTCTTCCAGGTGGAAAAATGGTCCAACAGTAGACCCCATCAAGGGATGCTGGACCATGCAGTGAGAGAGTGAATGGGATGAAGCCATCAATGGAAATGCTATCGCTAGCCTGACCCCTCACCCTCACTCCATCTAACACACTTTTTCCATCCCTACCAACACTGGTATTTGTCAAGATGGCCACTCTTCCAGGAGGGGTAACTCACATTCCTGCCTAGCCTCCCAGGAGCCAACCAGAGAAGGGGACAGAAGGCAAAGATGATCACGTCACTCTGCCTGTCTAATAAGACCACCATCACACTGCTCATTTGCTCGCAGAACAGAGACCTTATGTTTCTCAGGGTCTCCAAGACCTTCCTGCTTGTGTAGCCCCAAAGCCTGCCTGGCTTCCCCTCTCTCTCTCTCTGCCTGTCATAGGCCCTATGAGCTACCTGATTTGAGCTATATGAACCCTTAACCTCTCTCTCCTAACAGGATCTTTGCATTTGCTGCTACCTCTGCTAGAACAGACAAACATACTTATTTTCATTCTCAATTGTTGCCTCCTCAAAGGAGCCTCACGACCTGGTTACTCCTGCCCATTCTACCCTCTTCTAATTCCATGCACCTTGTCCTCTTAGCACTTCACGCAAATTTAACCTTGCTACTTCCACGGACGTGTCCACTACATGTCAGTGTGGGCAATGGCTTTGCACCTTCCCTTCACCTCCCTTCCTATCTTCCTTCCTCTCCTTTGGTTTTCTTTCCTTTCCTTTGCTGCTCTGTTCTATTCTGTCCTGTCCCTTCCCTAACATAGTATCCGTATTTACTCACACAGTGTTTGCTCACAGAGATCTTGATGCATATTTATTCATTAATGGAAGGGAGGAAGGAAGGAAGGAAGGAAGAGAGGAAGGAAGGAAGGAAAAGGGGAGGGGAGGGGAGGGAAAGGAGGGGAGGGGAGGGGAGGGGAGAAGGCTGTGTGCCCTACTGAGTCTGGCATCTGCTGTGAGAAGCTAACAGATTTTCCCCTCCTTGAACCCCTCATTGGGTGCCTGGTTAGAGGCGGCCCTGCCCAGTGGGGCACTGGGAGCCTGGTGATTACCTCCTGCTGCCACCACCCCATCCTGGGGCAGGGCCATGCTGTGAGCATGCTCCGTGCTTCACTGCTGTGTGGAAATGAGCACAGAAAGTTTGATGATGTGTGGGAAGGGGCAGGTGGTGATGGAGGTGATGAACTCCTCATTCTGTAATGGACTGCAGAGTTCCTCATCAGATTGTGCTCCTTCTTATCAAGCAGGAAGCTGGCAGGCTGTGTTTTAATCAATTGATAGCATCACTTGGCACCCAGCAGCCAGCTCAGGTTTTGTAAAAGACCAGGTTGCTGATTTGCCAATCTCTCCACCCTAGCAGAGGTTTCAGGTTGAGGCAGAAGGCGGCAGTAAGCCTTCTCCTGGAACATTGGAGAGGGGCCAAAGCTTTGCACTCCACACTTCCCCAACAGAAGGAAATGAACCCCCAGATAGAGGGGAAAAAGAGAAGAAGGGAAGTGCCAAGAATGTTTTGAGGGAAATGAAACTGTCATATGACTGTGGTCTTCCCTTATTAGGAGGACAGGCTGTTAGAAACCAGGATAGATGCTGCTCAAAACTGAAGTCAGTTGAGTCTCTTTAATAAGGATCTTGCCAATTCGTCCAACCCTCTGCAGTTACAAACACTTTTCACATCTCTTTTTCTTTTCATGGCCGCCCCCCACCCCCTGCAGGCCTCATCCCATGACCTGGGAGGTTTTGCCTTCATCATCCATCCTTTGTCTGCAGGCTCTCCCGATTCCGGGTTGACCTCCAGTTTTGTGCCTGAATAATTTGCTCAAAGTCTGAGCAGTTCACACCTTCTTGGATGGTGTCCTGTCTTATGTGCTGTTGAGGTAACACCTTCCTATAACTATCTCCCCTACTCAGCTGGAGGCTTCTCAAGGTGGCCTTGTTCTCCATTCTAGTGCCAGGGTTAGCGTTGGGTATGGGATGCAGAAGGAACTCAGAGCATATTTATGAGTAAGTGAGTATATGGATAGATGGATGAATGGATAGATGGGTGGATGGCTGAATGGTGGATAGATAAATTGGTGGATGAATGCATTGGTGGATGAATGGATGGATGGATGGATGGATGAATGAATGGATACCTGGGTTGATGGATGGGTGAATAGATAGATGAGTAGTTGAATGGATGAAAAGGTAGTAGATGGATGGATGAATGTACAGATAGATGGGACTGTTAGGGGCAGGGAAAGGTAAAGTCTAGGGGGTGTAGGCAAATCTGTAGAGACAGGAAGTAGATGAGTGGTGGCCCAGGGCTTAGAGGCAGAGAAATCACTATTCATGGGGTATGTGGTTTGCTCTTGGGGTGGTAAAAATGTTTTAAATTTAGAGTAGGGTGATGATCACACAACTCTATAAATAACTTAAAGCCCATTAAACTTCACTTCAAATGGGTGAATTTTGTGATATGTATACAAGTTGTATCTCAATAATGCTGTTAAAAAAGGGGGGGAAAAACTGCTGTGGAGAGGGAACTAATAGTAAAGGAGTATGAGTTTCCGTTCTGGAGGGATTTGGATAGTAAGTGATTGAACAGGTGTGTACCGCGGCTCAGCATCACATGGGCTGACAGCCAGTAGGAACAGAACACAATTCTGTCCTCCGGAGCTTACATTCTGGTGGGAAGGCTGATGCGAAGTGAATAAACATACACACTACAGGTTGTGATAAGAGTGATGGAGAAAAATAAAGTAGAGCAAGGGAGCACGGAGTTGGGGATGACTTTGATGGTGTCACAGAGCAGAGATGTGCACCAAGCACAGCTGCACCCCCATCTCACCGCCCACATCTCTGGCTTACAGTTTTGAACAACCCAGTCCCATGGTCCTATCCAAATAGATATTGGGAAATGTCATCCAGCTGTTTTCCCAGAGGAAGGGAATGGGGTTTGATGCGCACATCGTTGTCTATGCTACACTCACCTTCCATGTCCATCTTTAGCTGGGTCACAGCCTTTGTTTCATGGTACTCTGACCCCACACCTCTGGGCCATCCCTGTCCAATTCCAGCTCTGTCCCTGGCTCCTAAGATCCCATCTCAGATAGAGATACCCCTCCCCTCCCCTTCTACCCTCTCCTCATAGTGAGAACTAATAAAACATCTGAATGACAGATCCCAAATAGAGCACATCACTTGGATGTTAGGAAGCCAAGCTAGAATGGTTTCTGGACAGTTTTTCTCCTATATGCTGATGTCATGCCTGAGCTGTGGCTTAGAGGAAGACTCATCTACCTTCTTTGCTCCTTCTTCCCTTGCTCATCTCAATCTGGGTCACACCAGTTTGTGCTTGGAATTGGCTTTTTTTATTTTAAAATGCAAACAAATTAAAAATATATTTTGTAAAAAGAATGAAAAAAATTGTCTTTCACTTCAGCTGAGAATTCTGCCTGCCCAGTTTCACCTGGAAAAGAATTGAAACTGGCAGCATGTTACTAATTGGGGAATTTGAGCAGTCCCTTCTGTGTGGCATGGGTTTTCAACAGACTGCCTCCAACGAATGGTTACTCACAAGTTTATTGTATCGGAAACAGAGGGTTGGAGAGATGGTATCTCAGACAGACCAAGCAAAGCAGTCCAGGAGTATCTGGGGACAGGCCAATAATTCTATTACTCTTACACCCTGGAGCTTAACCTAAGGGAGAGGTAGAATGGGTGTCCATGAAATCCTCCAGTTGTAGAGATGCCAGTATCCTTTTTCACTAGCAGCTGATTTCCTAATCAGTTGACCACTGAAGACCTGCTGGAAGTAGTGTAGGACTGTGGGCACCTGAGCCATAAAGGCCTGGTTCCAGTCCCAGCCCTGTCACTAATTAATCCTGTGATTTGACCCAAGTGGCAATTTATTTAACCACCAGTTTTCTCATCTTAACATAAGGTCAACAGTGCCAACAAGATACAGAATTAAAGCACTGATATACAGTACGACCACAGACTTAGCACATAGTGGTCTCTTTCCTTCTTTTCTCTCCTGTGGGAAACATCAAATTCTGCCTAGCATACAAGGTAGGATGTGTTTTCAAATACTCAGTACTGTGGTCTGCAGAACTGACCTGCTTCCCCTTCAGATACAGGCAAGTTGGCTTGGCTCAAGAGAGGGAGAGAAAGGATTCCCACTGTCAACAGGGAGTCATTCCCTTACAAGTGCAGTTATTGAAGCTTGCAGTGATGGCCCCGCTGTGACAAATTCCATTCAAGTACAGAGCGACAGAAATGAGCTGGAGAGTCAAGGCAGGTCCTAAAACTGATGCTTAGTCAAACATTTGAAATTGATCAATAATTTGTCCATAAAACAAATATCCAGCAAAAAGCATGATTATGGGTTTTATGAAGGCTACATGGAGACGGTACACTGCTACACTGGCGTGGAACACAGGTATGCTGTGATGGTACAAAGGTATGCTGGGGTGGTGCACAGGTGGACTAGAGTATTAAACAGGGATGCTGGGGTGGTGCACAGGTGCACTAGAATATTATACAGGTATGCTGAGGTGATGCAAAGGTGCACTAGAATATTATACAGGTATGCCGGGATGGTGCACAGGTGCACTAGAATATTATACAGGTATGCCGGGGTGGTGCACAGGGGCACTAGAGTATTATACAGGTATGCCGGGGTGGCGCACAGGTGCACTAGAGTATTATACAGGTATGTCGGGGTGGCGCACAGGGGCACTAGAGTATTATACAGGTATGCCGGCGTGGTGCACAGGTGAACTAGAGTATTATACAGGTATGCCGTGGTGGCGCACAGGTGCACTAGAGTATTATACAGGTATGCCGGGGTGGCGCACAGGTGCACTAGAGTATTATACAGGTATGCCGGGGTGGCGCACAGGTGCACTAGAGTATTATACAGGTATGCCGGGGTGGTGCACAGGGGCACTAGAGTATTATACAGGTATGCCGGGGTGGCGCACAGGTGAACTAGAGTATTATACAGGTATGCTGTGGTGGCGCACAGGTGCACTAGAGTATTATACAGGTATGCTGGCGTGGTGCACAGGTGCACTAGAATATTATACAGGTAAGCTGGGGTGGTGCACAGGTGCACTAGAATATTATAGAGGTATGCTGGGGTGGTGCACGGGTGCCCTAAGACGGCAAACAGGTATGCTGGGGTGGTGGACAGTGTACTAGGATGCTATGCAGATATGCTAGGGTGGTTCACAGGTACAATAGGATGCTATAAATATATGCTGGGGTGGTGCACAGGTGTGCTAGGTTGAGATACAGGTATGCTGGGGTGACGCACAGGTATAGCAGGACAGTGTACAGGTATGCTGGTGTGGTGCACAGGTGCACCACGATATGCACATATAGTAGGATGGGCTGCAGGTATGCTGGGATGGTGCCCAAGTGAAGGATGACATCCAGGCATGCTGGATGATGCACAGGCACACTACAATGAACTCTGGGGTGGTGCACAAAGATACAGGGGTTTCACTGGGATGGAATACAGGTACACTAGGATAGAACACTGGAATGACACACAGCGACAGTACACAAGTGATTGTGTGGTATACAGGAGTGGTTCTCTGGGATGGTACAAGATTCTATAAAGAGTCAAAATAGACTCTCATAGGGGTCCCATTATTGCCACATCTAAGACCTATCCCCCTGCTAGTGATTGTGGCTGACCGTTTTGATTTGCTCCTCTCTGTTGGAACCCGGTAGCCATGTATGAGTGTAGGCTTTGGAAACAAACTCCCTGGACTCCAGTTCTAGTCCCACTACTCTTGGCCATGTGACCTTGAGCAGTTCCCTGAGCTCCTGGAAACTCTGCTACATCTGTAAAACGACAAAGTAGAAAACTTTTTTTGCAGCCCTGTAAAGCATGAACATAGCAATGTGTGAAAAGCAAATCACAAGCCCTCACTCAAGGCTAACTGTGACTGAGTATTGGCCATTGTAACCTGTAGCACAAGACGACAGAGAAGGGGGCTTGGAAATTTTGGCAGTTTGACATTTGAGCTTCACTACTGAGTAGCGTGGAGGCCTTGGGCAAGGGTCTCTCTAAGCTTTAGTCTTCTTATTTATAAAAGAGAGTTAAGAATGTCCAGCTCTGAGTATTTGTTTATTACCTTAAAGTCACTTAATTCTACAATGAATTTCAAGCAGCTTGCAAAATCTCACACAGTAAATAAGATACAAATACATGGATCATTCAGGTGAAGGGAAAACCAGGGTTGATTAAGGAAACAAAACCAGTTGTAGGAATATTAAGGCTCTAAGCTTTCATAAGGCAACGGTGACCATGTTTGCCATGTGGTACAAACTCAATAAATATTTAGTTCCTCTCCTCGTGTGAACACAGGTTTTCGAGGTGGTTTTCTCATGCTGGAAGAGAATATGAGGCAAATGATGTTTCTGACCCAAGGCACCCAGGCCCATGAAGGCTGGGTTTCTTCACTCTGTGCAAAGCTGATCAGGCTGACCCTATTCCACTGGGTAACTGAACAGCCACTTCAATTTCTCTGTTCAGCAAATCTGTGCCCATCCCCAAACCCATGTTCCAGGGTCCCGCTGCTCTTGAAGTGGCATCTTTTGGTCACAAAGCATGACAGAGGCTCTTGTGTCATTAAAATGATCCAGTGGCACCTTTTCCCCGGGAAGAGGAGTGTCATTGACAGCTTCAGCCATTGCCAAGTTCAAATTAACATAATTACAGCAGTTCCCACTCTGGGTCCTTTCAACTGTTGCTTTGCTGATGTCCTTGTTCCCTTCTTGCCCTGGAGTGTTCTGGGGACTTCTGTTGGCCTTGTCAGAAACGCCTGATGTCCTTCCAGTGGGACTCATCACCTGTGGCAGGTGTGGGTGGCACTTGACCTTCTGGAGCAAGATGCCCAGAAAAGACCTACAAGAAGGCCGTGGATGATAACGTGACTCTCTAAGACCACTCTCCTCAGGTCTGCACACAGGAGCTCCTGTAGGAAATGACATTTTTTAAAAAAATGTCAGTGATGGAGACACCAAGGCACTGAGATGACAGACTTCATTGCCTAAGGTTACCCAGGGAGTGGGTGACAGCAGCCTGCCATCATGTGACTCCAAGTCTCCTCACTCACTGTCATCTTGTCAGCCTTCTCACCACAGTTAGCTCTGTCCTCCTGCCTAACAGGAGTAGAAACTTTGAATACCCAGATGCTCCTTTTCACCCTCACAACTCTCTTAAGAGTGAATCCTCTGTTGCCTCTCATTTGGAAGATGAAAACTCTGAGGGTCAGAGAGGACATATAACTTTGCCAAGACCACAGTGCGAGAAACGAGTAGCATTGGGAGGCAAATCCAGGTCTATGTCCAGGATCTTAAACGATGCACTTCACTGTTTCCAATGTCCATGCACCCTTTATTTCATTGTTTCAACTTTGTATTGCAGAAAAATTTAAACATAGATAAAGCATTGTAACAGTTGCCTATTGCTGTGTAGCAAATCACCATCAATTTAGCAGCTTCCGTTTCTTTATCTTATAGTCAATTATCCTACAGTCTTATCTCACTGATAACCTCAAAGTTTCCATGAGTCAGGAGCTTTGGCATGACTTACCTGAGTTTGCTGCTGAGGGTCTCACAAGGTTACAGTTAGGAAGGTCTCATCTCAGGCCCCAGGTCTTTTTCTAAGCTCACGTGGTTATTAGCATAACTCCCTTCCAGCTGAAGAACTCATGGAGGCATAATTCTTTGGGGCCAGCAAGAGACAGTTTCTTTTTACAGCTGCTTTGATTCTCGGAGCTCAGGGAAGTTGAAATTCTCTTCCAAGCCATCACCTGATTAGCTCAGGCTCATCTAGGATCATCTCCCCTTTGATTATCTTGAACTGATTGGGAACCTTGATGACATTTGAAAAAAATCCCTGCACCCTTTCTATCTAGTGTAATATAATCACAGGAATAACATCCCATCATATTCACAGGGACTGACCCCACTCAGGGGAAAGAGATTTTACAAGAGCACAGGTCATGCAGGTGTCATGTTAGGATTCTGCCTGCGACAGGTGTAAGAAACCCTCATGGACTCATCACATACAGCTGTAAGAATGGTTGTCATTCTGCCATTCTTGCTTCATTCCCCACCTCTACTTAATCCTTATTCATTTTTACAAATTTTAAGGTGAAATTTGTATACATTACAATGCACAACTCTTAGCTGCCCAATTTTGACAAAGAGATGCACCCCACATAACACTTAGAATATCACCATCTCCCCCAGGGAATTATTTCCTGTTCCTTCCTACTCAGACCCAGATAGACATTAGATAGATAGATAGATAGATAGATAGATAGATAGATAGATAGATGATAGACAGATAGATAGATAGAGTGTACACAGATATTTGGAAATATATAAAGTATGCATGGACATTTGAAAGAGTGAAGTGCATTGTTTAAGATCCTAGTCATAGACCTGGATTTGCTTCCCAAGTCTACTCGTTTCTTGCATGTGTGTGTGTGCATGTGTGTGTGTATCTGGGAATCAATAGTGTATATATTTTTTCTTGATTTTTTTTTAAAAGCTAATTCTAGGAAGTACATAGGACCTTACCTGGCAGAATGTTGGCAACTGGTAAGTGTTAACTTCCCTCCAATTCTTCTAAATTCAAGTCCATGTTCATGGTGAGATACCACAAAGGCAAAGAGAAGGGACACCACTGAAGGGCACAAGCCCTGGAGAGGAGGCTTCCAGAAACGCTTTGGTCAAGATGACTGGTGGGGCCATGTGTGCATTGCCTTACCCTTGGCGATAGACAGCATGACCATCATCTGCTACCAGCACAGTCTACAGAGCATGGGAGGTGCTTTGAGCTCTGTTGGATTAATCCACAGGTTTCTAATTGCTAGAATGTGTATTTGAGGTAGAGGACAGTGACTCACAGTCCTTTGCTTTCAGATCTCTCCTGATACAGTGATGGCAACATGTTCCTGACATGGCTTAGAATGGGGGTGAGGAGAAATCTTACCCTTGACTTTCTGACATTGGATGATTCCTTCATGCCTCCAAAAAGTAGGTCTGGGTCATGCTTGTGCTCAGGGCTTTCCTCCTTCACCAGAAAAAATAAATATATAACAAGAGGGGTGTGGCATCTGAATGGGACAAAAAAAGGAAAAGAATGAAGAATCAGACAGACAGATTCCAATGTTGTGATTTGGACCCATTTATTTTAACATCTGAGGCTCTCTCTGCGTGTCTCCTAGCCCAGCCTCATCAGGCTTTTATGGGGATCGAAAGCAAGCGTGCTGTGCTCGGCAGAAAGCACCTGAGCCCACACCATTCCCTTCCCCTTGCCTTGGATTTTAGCATCCACCCTTGCTGGTTTGTCTGTCTGTCCAGCCAGCCAGGCACTTGCTCAGCCATCTCTTACCACTGTATACATATGAGGGATAGAGTTATATGGATTCATCAAATATGATTTCTGCCGTTAGCATGGGAGATAGGCATTTTTATAAATAGTAATAGTACAATCAGGCAAGGATAATTTCCTCCCAAAGAGGTAAATACAAAATGCATTAAGGTTTCCAGTGGAATCATTTTCTTCTGTGCCATCTAGAGAGCTTTGGAGGAGGGGGTAGTCCTTGAACCTAAATTTAAAGACCACAAATAATTCTAGGCTATCCCTCCTCCTCCTTCTGTTCCTTCTCCTATTTCCTCATCATTGCTTCCTCTCCCCTGCCTCTTTCCTTCTAGGAGATTATCCATCTTCCTCTCTCCTGTTCCCTCTGTCTTGTGCCCTCTCCTTTTGCTTATAGACTTGGGAATCCTCATCACTACTAAATAAACTACCTTTGGTAATTCCTCCCCACTTGACCACTTTATAAACCAAAATCCCCAGTCCCCTGAGCCTTGAGACATTAAGAGAAGGATCCCACAAAGAGCAACACTGATGATTTCTCATTTAATTTTTCCAAAGATTTGATTTTTTTAATTTAAAACTCAAAAATGCCATTAAAACCATCACCCAGATCAGCTGTATCTTTAAGTGTAAAATCCATTTTAGTCGGCAGAGCTTGCGATACGGTTAAGTACTTATTTTTATTGTCTGTCTGAGCATGGTTTTTAACTGCAGGTGGAGAATAAATCAATAATGTCATAAAGACATGCTAACCCCGTGCCCTTTCCACAGCCTGCTCTGCAGTGCCCAAGCTGAGGAGAGAGGCTGAGGTCTGCACGCCCTGAATTGTGCAGGGGGTAGGAGACTGGTAGATGTGTCCTCTCTCCATGTTATTTTATATGACATTGTTTGGCAAAGGCTATGCATTTTGGATGGTTTTCCCAACTCTTTGCAAAGGGCAACATCCACTGGTCATTTGCACCCATGAGAGGTTACAACTGTGTCCTTCCTGCTTCAAGAGGCCCAGTGGTTACCCCATTCCTCTAGGACTGATGCTGAGTTGTTAAAAGGAGTGAAGTTCATGGAGCAATCCCTGTTATGTTCAGCGTCTGGGTTGCCCCGGTGGATTTTGGCATCTTGAGACGGTTCCTGCGTTCATTCCTTTTGTGGGCATGCAGACATCTGGGGCCTGCGAAGAGAAATGAGGACTCCCTCCCCCTCCAAAGAGGATATGACTGCCCATGGCTGTTCCTCCCAGAATGTGTAGTCTCCACACTGAGCCAGGGGTGTGAACAACCAGATGGGCATCGACACCATCAAAAAAGGCATCCCCAACTCTTTGTCCCCTCACTCTGCTTTTCTTCATTCCCCTTATCACAACCTGTAGTGTGTTATTTTATTTGCTTAGGGTCAGTCCTTCCCACCATAGGACAGAATTGTGTTCCTGTCACACTGGCTGATGGCCTATACGATACCAGGCCTCAGTACACATCGGTTCAATCACTGACTATCCAAATCTGTCCAGGACGGGAACTCACAATTTTTTACTGCTTATTCCTTCTCCCAGGCTGGTTTTTTTTTTCCCCTTTCTTTCTTTTTTTTAACAACATTATTGAGATACAATTCACATACATACTATAAAATTCACCAATTTAGAATGTGAAGTTTAATGGGCCTTAGTATATTTATAGAGCTGTGCAGCCATCACCCTACTCTAATTTTAGAACATTTTTACCACCCCAGGAGGAAACTCCATACCCACGAACACTCCCCATTTCTCCTCTGCCTCCAAGCCTTAGGCGACCACTCCTCTACTTCCTGTTTCTATAAATTTGCCTACTGTGGACATTTTAAATAAATGGAATCATACAACATTGCCCCTTGTGTCTGGCTTTCTTCACTTGGCGTATGTTTTTGACGTTTTCCCATGATGTAGCTTGCATTCATATTTTGTTCTTTTTCTTGTGGAATAGCATTCCGTTATATGGGTATAACACATCGTGGTTATCCCTTTACTGGTTGATGGACATTTGTGATAGTTCTACTTTTTGACTATTATGAATAATGTCTCTGTGAGTGAATTCACATAGAAGTCTTTGTATAGACATGTATCTTCATTGCTCTTGGGTAGATTGGTGGGAGTGGAATTGCTGGCTCTCTAATGGCATTTTGTCAGTTTATCCCTGTAATATATTTATTCTTCTCTCCATTATCAGCCTTTGAGCTGCTTGAGGGTTGACTGGGGATTTGAATCATGTAAATATTTCTATAAGATTTGACCTAGATGCTTACATATGGTGGCTCCTTATAAACCATGCTAGAGCAAAGGAAAGAGAGAGAAAAAGAAGTCAGGCTGAAGCCACTGCCTGCTACATTAGGGGAGAAGCAAGGAAAAATTGCGGTGGGGTCTCTGCAAACTACCAAGTTATACTTAGTCTTATGTATGAGACAGGAAGCATGTCTGCACTTAGCAAGGCCATTTTCCCCAAAGATGTCAGTAATTTCACTCATATCACCTGTTACAAGTTTTTTTCTTCTAATAATAATAGTTTATATTGTACCCATTATGGAAAATTTGATAATACAGATCAGTAAAGAAGAAAATGGATTACCTATATAGTGACATTCCTGACATGGCCACTTATCAGCTGTCCTAGGCAAACCCTATCACATCATCAAACCTCAGGGGTTTTTTACTTGTTTGGGTTTTTTGTTTGTTCGTGTTTCTGAGACAGTGTCTTGCACTGATGCTCAGGCTGGAGTGCAGTGGCATGATCTCAGCTCACTGCAACCTCTGCCTCCAGGGCTCAAGCCATCCTCCTGCCTCAGCTGCCCTGGTGTCTGGAACTACAGGTGTGTACCACCATGCCCAATTAATTTTTGTGGGTATTTTTGTAGAGATAGGGGTTTGCCTTGTCTCTACAAAAGACATGTTGCCCAGGCTGATCTTGAACTCCTGGGCTCAAGCAATCTGACTGCCTTGGCCTCCCAGAGTGCTGAGATTATAGGCGTGAACCACTGTGCCCTGCTCAAACCTCAGTTTCTTACATCTGGAAAGTGTGAAAAAATGACAGGGAATGCTGAGAATTTAGAGTCGAGGGTTCTATCTTCATGATGTACTTAGATCTTCTGGATCTGTAAGATAAGGGGGAAAGAAAAGAGCAAGCAGATGGATAGGCAGAAAAGCTCTGCTGTAAAGGGCAGGAAGCTGCTCCTCCTGCCTCTCCATCCTACCCTGCAGGTATGCCTCCTCCCTCCACAGGCATGAGAGTGGTCAGCAGGAAGGCAGGCCAGGTAGGAGAGTCCAGCAAATGTGGACCTAAAAGATGGCATGGACTAGGCTTGGTGGTTCATGCCCGTAATCCCAGCACTTTGGGAGGCCGAGGCAGGTGGATCATGAGGTCAAGAGATCCAGACCATCCTGGACAACATGGTGAAACCCCATCTCTACTAAATATGCAAAAATTAGCTGGGTGTGGTGCATGCCTGTAGTCCCAGCTACTCGGGAGGGTGAGGCAGGAGAATCATTTGAACCCGGGAGGCAGAGGTCGCAGTGAGTGGACATTGTGCCACTGCCCTCCAGCCTGGGTGACAGAGTGAGACTCCGTCTCAAAAACAACAACAACAACAACAAAAAGGTGGCATGGACATGGCAATTCAACACATATCTTTAAGAAGGATGGTGATGACTATGGTGGGAGGTGATGTGATATGAACACGATGGTGATGGTAGCTTTCATTGCTACCTACTCTCTTCCATGCATTATATAAGACACTTTATTCATTCTTTTCCAGTTAACTAAATAATTTGAGTGCCTCTCAGTGTGTTAGGTTCTTGGGATACAGAGATGAATGAGAAAAGGTGATGAATAGCAGTAAAACACACAAGTTCTGGCATCAGTTAAACCTCTGTCATTCATTCATCCATTCACCCATCCATCTACCCATTCAACAGATTACAGAGGAAGTGCCTTCTGTGAGCCCAGCATCATGTTGAACAATGGAACTTTGGCTGTCTTTCCTATTGTACATGAAGCCAGTTCTTTTTTTTTTTTTTTTTTTTTTTTGAGACAGTCTTGCTCTGTTGCCAGTCATCATGCTAGAGTGCAGTGGCATGATCTCGGCTCACTGCAACCTCTGCCTCCCGGGTTCAAGCAATTCTCCTGCCTCAGCCTCCCGAGTAGCTGGGACTACAGGCACATGCCACCATGCCCAGCTAATTTTTGTATTGTTTAGTAGAGAGGGGGTTTCACCACGTTGGCCAGAATGGTTTCGATCTCTTGACATTGTGATCCACCCGCCTTGGCCTCCCAAAGTGCTGGGATTACAGGCGTGAGCCACCGAGCCCGGCCTGAAGCCAATTCTTTAACCTCTTTAAGTCTCAGTTTTCTCAGCTGATAAATGAGAAGAATAATAACACTCATAGGTTCCACTGGGTTGCTATGAGAATTAAATAAAATATGCTTAGTACAGTACCTGAGTGAATCAATGTGGGCTACTGTTGTTTAGTAATAGTATTTTATTTGCATTGGAAGACGTGGACCCTGCCCTCCAGGAACTCATGGAGGGGACTGGTACACGGCCCTTTGCTTCCCTAACTCTTTCTCTAGCTGCATAGCTATGCTGCATAGCAGCATACCTCTTGCTGCTATGCCCCAGTTGCAGTCCTGGTTCCCTGGGCCCTCTGAGCTGAGCTCCCAGGGGGCTCAGTAACATGACCTGCCCTGGACCCACCCCCCAACTTTGCCAGGAAAAAGCGGATGGGCGTCCTCATTGGCAAGGATCCAGGCAGGGCAAGTGTTGGGGTTCAGAGGACAAAGGAAAGGGACATTTCAAGGAAGTTCCCACTTCCTCAGAACCAGAGTTCCTATCTCCCTTGCTCACATGATCTATTGGGACATTCTTCACGTTCCAAATGTAAGCACGTCCCGGAAAAATGCCAGTGCTGATCTTGTGATGAAATGTCTTTCTTTACAAATTACTGACATGGCCTGAGAGCCTGGAGGATGGTGAGAGGAAGGAGCAGCCCCCACGTTTCTGAGCAAGGAAGAGATGATATGTTCCCATCCTTATTCACTTATCAAGACTTAAGATAACTTACGTCTGTAAGATGGGAACAAAATGTATCCCTGTCATGAGGGGATTTATGAGTTTAAATGAGACCCTGTATATAAAAATACCTGATTCTGCAATGACTATATTTTAGGTTGTAATTTATTTTGTCTTCATATTATTCAATGACATAGATAATTTTCTCGTCTCCACTTACAGGCGAGGAAATTAAAATCAGAGTGGAAACTTTACTTGTTTAAAGCCACCCAGGTAATAGGTGAGAGAATTAGTCATCAAACAAGATCTGTCTGAATCCTGAGCTTATGTTTTTAACCACTCATCATTTATTTAGTGTAAGAATTAGCAACCTTTTTCTGTAAAGGGACATATATTAAATATTTTTGGCTTCATGGTCCAGACTCTGTTGCAACCGCTCAACTCTGCCATTGCGGCATGAAAGCTGCCACACACAACGTAAATGAACGACCATGGCTATGTTCCCATACAACTTTATTTGCAAAAATGGGCAGTGGGATGGATGGAGCTGGCGGGGCTGCAGTTTGCAACCTCTGCTTTAGAGGAATGCTTGATTTGGGAACTTGGGCATTTGGGACGCGTGATTGGGTGAAGGGTGCCTAAGGAATAAATGCCTGCTCGCGTAAAGACAGCCTGTAGCTTCTACAGAACATCTGCTTGTCAAACAACATCACTCTTTATAGGGAAGATGGCTATTAAAAAGGAAGTGTGAGTCTGAGATTGATTGAAGGCAATCAAAGCAAGCAGGACGATTAAGTACAAGAGATCGCCATTAGAAGGGTCTCCTCCATGCAGCCTTCCTGACCAGGGACAAGAATAGCCTGGGTGATTTATAATGCTCCATGGAGCTTCTCTGGCTTCTCTGGTTTCTTTTCTGCCCCCTGGATTATCTTGTCTTCAGCCACCCCCTTCCTCTACCCCAAAGGATTTGAACATACCAAGGCATGGGGGCCATGTTACCACTGTCTACACCTTCCAAGGAAGCTCTTACTGCACCTCAGTGCCAACACCCCCTGCCTGCCTAGGGTGAGCTGGGGCTGAGCAGGTTAAGGCCAGGTTTGCCATGAGGCTGGAGCCTGCTGGGGCTGCTCCAGACCTGTTTCTGGGACAGCAGGTGCAGCCGTTCACTGACACCAAAATACATTCTTGAGGCAAGAGCAGACGGGCCAGACAAGAGCAGGTCTCCCACCCTCTGCGGACTTGGCTCCCTCCAGAGGACACATTTGCCGTGAGGACACCCCAAGTGCTAATCCTCTCACCCAGGAGACCTAAGCAGGGTCAGCATTTTAGCCGAGGGCTGAATGCAGGCAGGGGCATCCCCCTGGTGCTGTCTGGCTGGCCCAGGGCAGCAGTAAATCACACAGGGGAAGGCACTTCTTGGACGCCTGGGCTGCTGGGGACTCCATGGGTGTCATAAATCAGGAGCTCACCCCATTTCACCTGTACCTTCTCGTGGGTATGTGCAGGACCCTCTGCAGCCTGGGAAGAGAAAATGGCAGAGAATAAATTCAGCCAGCCCAGGCACCAATGGCTGCTGTCTCTTTGTCAACTTATTACCTGAGATTTATGCATGATGCAGCCAGGTCTGCTCCATGACACATTCTAATTTAATTAAATTTCTGTTGGATTGATGTCTGATCAATCAATAATGTTAATGTTTTTGCAATTTGGAGATTAAAGCATGGTCAAGCTACGGCCACCCCCTGCCCCCAGCATCATCCACTTACTTGAGAATATTCTTTGAGAGGAGGTTTGCCGGCCTGCATTCTTTCTCCCTCTTTCCCTTTCTCCCCTCCATATTTAAACATTTATTAAGTGCCTAGGATGCAGAGCTATAACAAGAAGGGAATAACACTTAGAGCAGTGGTTCCTAAACACAAGCATACATCAGCATCACCTGCAGGGTCCTGTTAGGACACAGATTGCAGGGCCCCAGCCCCAGGGTTTCTGATTCATGAAGTCCAGCGTGGGGCCTGAGAATGTGCCTGTCTATCAAGGCCCAGAAAATATACATGCTGCTGCTCTCAGGGACCCCATTCTGAGAACCACTGACTTGGAGGTTAAGGGCAGATGCTCTGGAATCACCTGGGTTCAGGTCCTTCTTACAAACTGTGTGGCTTCGGGCAAGTTACTCAATTTCTCTATGCCTCAGTTTCCTAAATCATAGTATCATTGCCTGCAATAAGGGAGATTATTTAATGCCTGTGAAACACCCAGCACAGTGCCTTGTATACAAGCCCTCAATCCATGCCGTTGGAGAGCAAAGCAGCTGCATGCCTGCCCCCTTGCAGATTCCCATCTGGAAGGGTGTGAGGCGGTACACATATAAGGGTGATCATATAATCAAGGCAGTAAGAGGCTGTAATAGGGGCATTTTATTTAACTGGGAAGGTCAGACAGGACCTCCTGAAGAAATTGAGCTGGAATTTGAAGGAGAGAGGAACAAGTCACAAGGGAAGGATGAATCTGGGAGGCACTCTTGGAGGCCAATGTAATGGGTTTGATCAGCAGACAAGGCCCAATGGAAAGAACAAAGAATGTTTTAAACAGTGGTGGCAACAAAATCGTACTCTAATGTTGAAAAGATCTTTTCAGCTTCAGTGTAGGGGCATGGCTTGGAGGGAGCAGGAGTGAATGTGGGAACAGCAGTGACTGAATTAGCCAGGCCTCAAGCTCCAAGATTCTGTTGCCCTCTGGAAATCTGATTCCTCCATAGTCCCCTCTTCCACCTTCCACGTTGGTAAAAGCCACAGACACATGTCCATGTGGAGCCCTGCAGCTATCAGTCTGGTATCAGGGGCAGGGGAGAAGGTGCGCATGAGTAATGATGGATTTAAAGTACCCGGTATCTTTTGCATGAGATCATTATTCTCTGTGGCATAAAAGGTACCACATTAGGTGGTCTTCTAAGATGCCAAAGAACTATAGTCTTCTGTTAAGGCTTTTGCTGTCAAACGTCACACCCATTCTTTATGTGCTGAACGTTTGAAATCAGCACATGCGTTCCAAAAATCTTTGCTGACCACCAGCTGTGTAGATAGCATCAGGCAGCAGAAGGTGGCAACCTGAGGAAGATCCAAACTTTTCCTCCAGAATCTCCTTTATTTGTGCAACAGGCTGGATCTAATTCAGGATTCTTCTTATTATTTCATCCCAGGATCCCTACTCAAGATGCTTGAATATTTTCTTTGTCCTTTCAAAACAAAGCCCTAACCAGTCTTACATGATGAAACCTGAAGAACACCATTACCAAGAGTGAGGCAATTTCATGTTCAGGATGGCATTAATGGGCATCATTTAAACCCACAGGTCATTCTTCATTCACACAGATTTCAGAGCATGTCACCTGCCAGGTGCCCCTCAGTTATCTGTGCTGAGGCGGGTGTGAGAGATGGGTCCAGGGGGAGGGGGGTCCAGAGGAATTCCAAACCTCACTGATCCAGGGAACATAACCCTGTGTTTCATCAGTGATTGCAGAAGCTCTAGGTAGTGGGGCTAGACTTGTCAGGAGATCCCTAAAAGCCAGAAAAGCTCTCCAGCCCTTTTACTTTATCTTCTTATCTTGAAAATCTCACTCTGGATAACAGATTCATTCATTTGTTCACTCATTCATTCATTCATTCATCCTTTTATTCAACAATGAAGGAATGACAGATGAACACAAGTTTGCCAAGCCCAGGAGATCTGCAAAAAGCTTTAATATTTGCAGATATATCCATCATAATCATAGTAACAATGATCATTAAGGCTGCTGATGTATGTTAAGCATTTTTCCCAAGGGAGGTGCTATATTAAGCTCTTTTCCTGCACCTCTCCATTTATTCCTCACAATACCTTTTTGTGATAGACCCTACTATAGCACCACCTTTGCTGAAGAGGACATTGAAGGTCAGAGAGATTAAGTAATTTGGCCAAGGACACAAAGCTAGTGATGGTGAAGGTGCAACACAGACACACAGGTCAATCTGATTTTTAAAAATAAGTGTTTTCAAGTATGTACTTTTTTCTTTTCTCTTCTTTTCTTTTTCTTTCTTTTTTTTTCCTTTGGTTGTTCGTTTTTGAAACAGGGTCTTATTCCGCCACCCAGGCTGGAGTGCGGTGGCACAATCATAGGATCATGGATCCCTGTAACCTCCGCCTCTGGGGCTCCAAAGATCCTCCCAGCTCTGCCTCCTGAGTAGCTGGGACTACAGGCACACATCAGCATACGTAGCTATTTTTTTGTATTTTTAGTTGAGACAGTTCTTGCTATGTTGCCCAAGCTGGTCTCAGACTCCTGGGCTCAAGCAATCTCAGGTTCCCAAAGTGCCGGAATTATAGGCATGAACCACTACACCCAGCCCTCAAATACGTTTTTAAGACCTATTCTGCCATCAGTTCTTCATCCAAGAGGTAATGAAAATACAGTTGACCCCCTGTAACCACGGGTCCCAAATTGCCATTTTCTATAAAGGATTTGAACATCCATGGATTTTGGTATCGTCAGGGTTGATGGGAGTCCTGGAACCAATTCCCCAGAAATACCCAAGAACAACTGTACTTAAAATGTTAAGCCCTCATAGAATGATGGCTCAGGACCTTCTCTCTGGTGGTTGTTGATCCATTAACCAACATGTTTGAGATCTGGATGACGGTCCACCTACAAATTCGTCTAAACTTACTATACATTCAGCCACCGCTCTCATTGCTGAGATATTGTCACATTCCTTTGAGGTCCTTTCGTATCATCTCCTTGAACTTCCAGTCTAGTGGCCCTTTTTAAAAGTCCTTGATCTTACTCAAGCTATGGTGGAAACCAAGTCCCATGCCTTTCTTTCTTGTCATATTCACCATCTGCTGTAACCTGTTCTGGAATTTGCTGGAATCAAGGTCAGAGACGAATCTAATTTGGGAAATCGACCTTGACCCCTTCAGAAACCTTAAACAACAGTCCCCTCTGACCCGCGGTTAGCTTGTTTCCTACTGCCAGTTGTCATGATCTTCAGTTGTATCATTTTCCAGGTACCCTGAAGAGCCAAATTTATTTTGAGCAGAATTTCCAAAATGGCAGCCTTGGGCTGAGCCTACTCTGCAGACAAGTGTTCTTTGGGTCTGTGCAGCATTTTGAAAACTTCTGAGTTCCTTGATGGCATTAAAAAATCTAGGCAGATTAAGCATGAAATCATTCAGGGTGTTGACCTATGTTGGAAAAAAATCAAAGATTGGATTTTTTGGGCAATCTTTGGACAGTCCGTCAGATGTTCTTGGACAAACCTCTGTATGTCTTTATGGCTAGTATGACGGACTAGAGTGAGCAGGAGCTGAGGTCCCCAGTTCCCTCCTCCCTTGGTCCTCTCAGTTACCTCCACACAGACAGATCTACACACACTTCATGCTTGTATCTACCTGTCTGGTCCCTGGAGTCGTCTGAGTCATTATCCCTGGTGTATGCAAAAGCCCTGTACTCCTTTTCCAAAATTAATATTTCAATTTGTTCTGCACAATGTATGCTTGATTCTTTCCAGCCTTAAGACTTTGTTCCTCAAGGGAGAAGGTGGAAGCAAAATAAGAGTGGAGAACTTCTGCTTTCTTAGTGTCATCTGTTTGGGTTGCATCATCTGCTCCCTATCCCTTCCTTTTCCTTCTCCCTCCAAACATAGCTCAGAAAGCCCTTTTTATCGTCCTTTGTGGGTTTTTTTTTGCAAGCCTCAGCTCTTTCCAGGGTTTTGTCTCCTAGTGCTCTCCTTTCAGAAGCAATGTCAGTTTGCATTTGTTTTAGGGTGGGATGGTGCATCGAAGAACACCACACCTGCAGAAAACAACTAAATCAGAAATAAGCTGTGTTTCAAAGTTCGCCGTGGTATCTACTATGTCAGGAAAAGAAAAGAACAAAAACATTGATGCATATTTTAAATAAATGTTGTAAACAAATTTTTAAGAGATTTTTAAAAAGAGGTTTAAAGTTTTTGAGAAATGTATATATTTACACATCCAGTGCCAATCTCGGTGTCGAACGTGCCCACCCGCCCTGACTTAAAACAGGTCCAGCAGGATTTGAGTTGACCTAGAGACTGGAGGCCAAACTTAGTCCTCATCAGACTTGTACAAAATGCTCACTTCCAATTTCCAAAATGCACTTAGGACTAGTGAGTGTATTTGCTGTGGTTGCTGGATCATGTTGATGTCATCTGTAGCACAGCTTTGCCACAGTTCATATGAGACGTGGAATTTTAAAATCAAATTGTCATTGTGTGTTAATGATATCTACTCCTGCTGTCTTAAAACAGGGCTGGAAGGGAAACTTTCAGGGCATCAAGGTAAGTTGGCATTTAACAACAGCAGCAAGAGTGATCTTATTAAAATGTAAATCAGGTCATGTCATTATGTGTCTTAAAACCATCCAGTACCTACCCTGGTGTGTGGGTGTGGAAGTCCAACTCCTACCATGGCCTTCATGGATCTATCTTATATGATCCAGGCCTGTCTCCAACCACTTCTGCTTTGCTGTTTTCTATTTTTCTTTTTTTTTTTTTGAGACAGAGTCTTGCTCTTGTTGCTCAGGCAGGAGTGCAGTGACACCATCTCGACTGACTGCAACCTCCGCCTCCCAAGTTCAAGCGATTCTCCTGCCTCAGCCTCCCAAGTAGCTGGGATTACAGGTGCCCACCACCAGTCTAGCTAATTGTTTGTATTTATTTCTAATTTTCTTTTTAGTAGAGATAGGGTTTTACAATGTTGGCCAGGCTGGTCTCAAACTCTTGACCTCAGGTGATCTACCTGCCTTGGCCTCCCAAAGTGCTAGGTTACAGATGTGAGCCACCCCTCCCGGCCTGCTTTGCTCTCTTCTTTCCAGTTACATGACCCTTATCTGTGTTCCATCAACAGGCCAAGGTCATCTCCACCTCAGGCCTTTGCATTTGCTTTTCTTCTGCCTGGGCTTGGCTACCTTCCCCAGCTTTATGGGGCCACCATTCTTATTGCACTGGAGAGATTCCCACTGCCTGAAATATTTACCTCCTAGAGTGGGACTTCTCTGAGCACCCCAATTAAAACAGGCCCATCCTTGACCACTCTCTAATCCCTTACCCCGATTTATATAACTTCATAATGCTAAACAATACCCGAAAATACAGACTTCTATTTGTTTATTATCTATTTCCTCCATAAAATAGAAACTTTATCAAGGCAAATTATTGATTTGTCCTGTTTACTTCTACATCCCCAGCACCTAGCAAAGTGCTTGGCAGTTAGTAGGTGCTCAATACGTATGTGCAGCTATAGGTCCAGAGGCCAGACAGCATGGGTAATGAGAGGAGATGAAATGCTGGCATGGCCTGAGTGGATGAAATTCCCTTTGTGGTGGGATGTGTGTGTCTGTAGGTGCACATCTGTGTGTGTGTGTGTGTGTGTTTGTATACACATGTGTGAACATGTATGTTTGTATGTATATGAATGTGCATGTTTGTGCACATGCATAGGTGTATGTATGTGTATAAGCACCCTTGGGAAGAGGTGAGTCTAGAAAGGAAATCAGAAGCCAGACCAAGAGGGAATTATTAGGTGGGGTAAGAAGTTTAGACATTAAACTCAGAGCAATGGGCAGTACTTCTAAACTCATTAGTGTTGTTATTCATATTGAGGACTCTGCAGGCAGATTGCTCCTGGTGTTCAAATCTTGTCTACTACCAACTGGTGAACTTGAGTAGTTTACTTATCCCACTGAGTTAGACCTCAGTCTCCTCACCTAAAAAAAGGAATCATAAAAGTGCCTCCCTCAAAGAATTGGTGGGAAGAAATGAAATCGGTGTGGAGCATGTTTGCACGATGCCTGGTATAGCGTAAGGAATCAGAAAAGGTTAGCCATTGTGGCTATTGTTATCATTATCACTTTTCCAAGAGTGAAGTAAGCCAGAGAATTTACATGGGGAGGAATTGCTGATGGGCCCACATAGGTAGGGGGAGGTGGGGGAAACAGAGAGAGCCAGCAGCACTTTGGTGGTGCAGAAGGTGGAGACTCCATTTGCAAGGCAGGCTACTGGAAGGGGGTGGCAGGTGCCTTCCCATAAACTGGACCAACACATTTTGCTCCTGGCCTGTTGTCCTCCAACCTCTTTGTAGACAGAGCTAGAAAACAATCCAAAAAATCATGGTGGGGCTGGTTTTGCTAAAAAGAAACCATAGGTCACCCAGTTCATGGAGAAAACTGGCACAGGAGGAAGGGACTCACTTACCTAGGGATCCTCTCCATTTTCCTGGACTGTTTTCAGACTAACCAAATGGGCACAAGTGGTGTCTCTCCTCTCTCCAAACAGTAACCACATGGACATGAGTGCCCTCTCCCCTTTCTCCAAATAGTACCTATGGTGGAGATTGCTTTCTACTTAACAAAACTAGTTCTTCTCCTGGGCACATCACTAGGCAGCATTTCCCAGAATCCTCTGTAGTTAGATGCATCATGTGACCGTGCTCAAGCCAGCAGAAGAGAGGGAAGGCGACAAACAACCTTCCCGGCCTGGCACATGAGAACTCCTAGGCATTCCTCCGTGGTCTCTCTTTCCCATCTGCTGGCTGAGCTAACATGGCCCAAGGATGTGGAGGAGGATGGAGCCACCAGGTAAAGGAAACTGGGTCCCCAAGCTGTCCTTTGGAGGAGAGCTTCCATAGAGAGACAGCTGAGCAGGAATGCAATAGGCTGCTTATAAGCAAAAAATGTGACTGGACACGGTGGCTTGCACCTGTAATCCCAGCACTTTGGGAGGCCAAGGTGGGCAAATCAGGAAGTCAGGAGATAGAGATCATCATAGCCAACATGGTGAAACCCCGTCTCCACTAAAATACAAAACATTAGCTGGGCTTGGTGGCACATGCCTGTAATCCCAGCTACTTGACAGGCTGAGGCAGGGAAATCGCTTGAACCTAGGAGGCAGGGGTTGCAGTGAGACAAGATCGTGCCACTGCACCCCGGCCTGGGGAAAGACTGAGACTCTGTCTCAAACAAACAAACAAAAAAAAAAAATGCTTTTTTTTTTTGTGTGTTAACCCACTGAAATTTGGAGGCTTAACTAAATATATCACCTACTTAACTAAATATATCACTCCTAAGAAAGTATCAGCTGAGTGCTCTTCCAAAATTCTATAGCCATCTACATTCAAAAAGTGATGAATGACATTCAGCACAGATAAACAAAACACACATAAACTCTAATTTTTATAAAATCTACTTAAACAATTACTATTATGCCTACTTTATAGACCACAAACCAGAAGTTCATGAAGTTCACAAATGTACGTGTTTTTGATGCCAAATTTCACATCCTTTCTGCCATGTGCCTACAAGTCCAACAGTAGAAGGCAGCCAGGGAGACTCTGATTACCACAAGTTTGGAGAGCTGAAAAAAAGAGAAAGAAAGAAAATGAAAGAATAAAATGGTTTTATATTATAAAATCGATCATCTACCAATCAACAATAAAATATTGGGAAATGTCATGGGGTGAAGGAGGAGCCATTTGTCATATAAAGAAATACTTTAAAATGCCTTGGGATGAGGTTAGCAAGAAATGTAGAAGAAAATTTATTACATTTATTTTTAACATTTAAAAATAAGAGTTGGAGAAACATATCAAGGTTTCTAGCCCAAATTAAACTGTATATTCCAAACTGTATATTCTAGCCCTAGCCCAAATTAAACTGTATATTCCAAGAAATTTCAATCAAGACTCTGAATGATTTTTAAATGACAAGTTGAATCCAAAGATTTTCCGGAAGAATTAATACGCAGAAGAGCAAATGGATTTTTTTAAATCCTAGTTGATAGGGAGAGAGGCTACTGGTTTTCTCTATTGGGTACAAAAATATATTCCTTAAAAATATAATAATGTTGCCAGGAATGGACAAATAGAGTAATAGAGTTCTAAGTGGAATGGGTTATACATGAGGGTTTAGTATATTATGAAGGTAACATTTCAAATCAGGGGAGAAAAGAGAGCTTTTTAATACATATTGTCGGGACAATTGCTTATCCATTTTTTGTTTGTTTCCTATACCACTTTTATAGACAAAAATAAAAATGAGATCTTTTACATCTCAGTAGAGGATCTTTCTAAGCATAATGCCCAATGCTGGAAAAAGTAAAGAAATAGATCGATAAGGTCAGTTACCAAACACTGTAAAACTTCTACATTAAAAAAAAAACATATAAACTAAGGTCAAAATAAAAATAATAAACAGAAAATATTTGTAACGCTTTTGAAAATGAAAGTGTTAGTATCCACAGACTACAAGGATCTGTTTGAGGGCAATAATAAAAAGATAAAAAGCCATATTAAGATAGACAAAAAGCAGAATGAGCCCTTTTGGAGGTTAACCTGGTGAAAGGGATAAACATTTTAAATGCATATACCCATTGACCCAGCAAATATGCTTCCTTGATTTTTAAGAATCTAATCTATCCAAGTGCTCACAGATACATGTATGAGAATGTTCTTTGTAATGTTGGTGAAAGGAGTGAGAATAGACCAGGCACTGTGGCTTATGCCTGTAATCCCAGCATGTTAAGAGGCCAAGGCAGGCAGATCAGTTGAATCTAGGAGTTCAAGACTAGCCTGGGCAACATGGAAAAACCCTGTCTCTACAAAAATTAGCCAGGCATGGTGGTGCGCACCTGTAGTCCCAGCTACTCAGGAGGCTGAGGTGGGAGAATCACTTGAGCCAAGGAAGTCCAGGCTGCAGTGAGCCATGATCACACCACTGTCCTGTAGCCTGGGCGTTAGAATGAGACCCTGTCTTCAAAAAATAAAAAAGTGAGAATAAGCAAGAATTTATTGAAATAAAGAGCAATGGGTAGTGACTTTGCCTTCTAGATATTAAAATGTATTGTGAAGTTTATGATAGGAAAGCAGTATGGTACTGATGGAGGACTAGATAATTGAACCAAAGAAACAATCCAGAAATAGTACTTGGTACCTAATATGACGCACCCAGAGCATGTGGGCTCCACAAAGGCAGTTTTTTTTTTGATGTTGAGATCACTGCAATCACCCCAGCCCCTAGAATAAAGCCTGGCACATGGTAGGTAGGAAAAAGGACTGAAAGAATATATGCCAAAATGGAATCGGGATGTCTTGTATCTTTTTTTACTTCTTCTACTTATGTATGTATGTCATCGTGGTAAAGAGGATGAACTTTTATGCCAGACAAAACTGTAGCTGACCCCAGCTCTGCCTCTGATCGACTGCTCCTGGTCTTCTCACATAAATGTTTGAAAGAAGAATGGTACCTACCTTTCTGAGTAACGGAGATAAATGAGATTGCATACATGAAGCACTTAGCTCAGTAAATGGTCACTGCTGTTTAAAATGTTCCACACATCATTTTCTTCTCAGGAAATCTGGGAAAGAAAAAATATATATGTTTAAGTAACCAAAACAAATGAAAAGTAAATCTTTCCCCTGCGTTTTTCTGTAGCTTGTTTAGCATCTCTGCAGAAATCTCTGAATAGTGAGACTTACTCAGGGAGAAACATACCTCAGTGACTCTAACCCTAGACAAGACCCAAGGAAGGAGAGGGCTACATCTCCCTTTTGACCTTTGGCAAATGCAAAGGATCACATTATACTTCATGGTACCTTTTTTAGCCAATACAGTAAGCATAACAACAAATAACCTAACAACAACAACAAAAAGCCTATTATTTTTACCATTACCACTTTTTTATTTAAAAGGACAATTCATGCTTATTGTTGAAATCTGGAGAATACAGAAATGCAGAAAGAGTGGAGTTCACCTCTTCCACCTCGATGAACTGGTCATGATTGATAATTTGGTTCACTTAGTTAAGTCAATTGCCGTCTGTTTTGCAAACTTGTTTTTCACCACATCGTAAATATTTTCCTATACTGTTAAATAATCTAAAGCATATAAAAATGCTCTTTCGTGAAATAAAAACATCCCGTCTCTGAGGGCCACATGGTTTCTGTCATTGGCAAAGCAGTCTTCTGTTGGTAATAGTGAGTGACTGAAAACTCCACTTGTACTGGTCCTTCCCAAACCTGCCCAGAGAGACACGTGTATCCTCAGGACTTACCAGACAAGAGAAAGGAACTCAGGTGTTCTAGGCTATCCAATATTATAGATAACTGAGAAGTGTTAGGGAGAGAAGTGATATGAAAATCATGCGCTCTCTCTCTCTCTCTCTCTGCTACTTAGCCGAGTAGTCGCACAGCAAAGACACGAACACACACACACGCACACACACACACACACACACACACAATTATACATACCAAAATCTTAGTTGAAATCTTTGGATGGTGGGATGATGGACAGTTTTTATTTTCTTCTTCTTTTTTGATCAAATATATTGAAAAAAATGTCTCTAATGAGCAATTGAAGGAAGGATAAGAAAGATTGTGAGTTTCTTTCAAACTCTAAAAATATACTGCAGTCAACATTTTGGGACAAGGAAATAATATGGCCTCTAGAGCACACCTGAGTCACCTTCTTTCTCGTACAGTGGCAGGCAGCTGTGGATAATGTTAGTCCTGATTTCCAATGGTGATGGCATTTCAGGCCCTGATGAAAGATACCGTGACCTTCTTGGGGTGAGTTGATCACTCTGGGGTGCCTGTCCCATCACAAAATATTAAGCTTAATCCTCATTTGAGGGTGACAGAGTGTTGGTGTAAACTGATTCTGTAACAAACATGTCTCTCCTAGAGTCCCATCACCCCTGTCTCTTACTTCTGGGGGAAGTACATACAAATATATACATACACATATATAATTTACTGGACGGCTGGCTCATCAAGTATATTGGTTTTCATAGCTCCACTATTGTCAGCATATTTCAGATTGGATTTGCTGCTGACATGGTTGAATGAAAACATACTGACATTTTTCAGTATTGCACTTGACACTTTTGGTATTATTATTAGTCGTTTCATTCCATGTTGTATCATTGTCCGAATGGGATCATGCTCAAAAAACCCAAGGGCTGCTCAATTCTGAGGAGGTGCTTGGCTTTGGGGTGCTGCTCTTTTACATCTCCTATGAAGCCGGGAGGGGAGCCACATCAAACTATGGTGCAAATTGCAGGTGATACCTGTTGCACAGAAAATACCTGCAGAGCTCATTTGGAAATTATTTCAGGGAGAGATTTTTTTTTTTCTTGGAGAGAATGGTCCCTTTCAACCTTACTGTAATGAAGAAGATGAAACAACATGTGTGATTCTGAGTAGGGTTTTTCTTCGATAGTAATGACCACCATCTCAATTAACCCTCACTGAGTCCCTGCAAGGGTACATTTACCCAAATTTCTTATAAGTCCTTGTACACACACCAAAGCAAACACATAGGCTCCAAGGTCTGTGTGTGTGTGTGTGTGTGTGTGTGTGTGTGTAAAAATATGACTTTGTAGGAAGAAATAAACAAATATATTTAATGCTTCTATGCTACAAAGGACCTACATGTGTTTGCATATAAATAGGGTTGTTACATATTCAAGGTTTAATTTTTAGCAAAATGTCCCCAAAAGAAGAGGAAACTCCAGGAATAGACCACTTCATTGAGAGGCAGAACTTGAATTCTATCCTTGTAAAGGGCTGTTTCTAGGGTGTGAAGAACTGAGTAAACACACCCAGGTCAGGTTGCAGAAGTCAGCAATGGAGATTTCTGTCATCTGTTAGCTTAGAGGTGTAAAGAATAGCTCTCTCTAGTTGGGCCGACTTAATAGCTCATCCTTCTCCCATATCCTGAGCGTAGTTTAAAGTTGAGGGTTCTGGAATAATCTGTGCTCATTCAGCAAACCAGTGGGGTCCTCCAGTGAACATTTCTTGAATGTAAAGGGATCCCACTGCATTATGTGGATCCCTCAGGCCTTAATTCCCTGGACCTGTTGAGAAGGAGACATGTGTACCTCTTGCCAGGTGGTTTACTAAGCAGAATGGGCATATTTCTATCCATAAAACACTGCTCTGACAATTTGTCCCTGGAGATAAATGGCCTTTTCCATAGCGACTTTAAATAGGGGGCATAATGGGAATGAATGGAATGGGGTTGAATAGACTGTTCCCCATAAATCCTTTGGGGAAGTTTTCTGCACATGACACTTTCCAGGACTGTATATTAGCAGGCAGGCTCTGTGTGGTGTGGACACAGCTGTGCTCCATGCCAGGACAGTAGGTAAGCAAATTGCAGATGGTGGAGACATGGACAGCATTTAACTCCCTCTTTTCCCTATAAAATTTTTCTCATTCACCAAAGGAATGTCCATATTAATTTGTTTTCATTTATTTTTTAATATTCATTTATTTGTTTATTTTGAGACAGTCTTGCTCTGTCACCCAGTCTGGAGTGCAGTGGCACGACCTTGGCTCACCGCAACCTTCGTCTCCTGGGTTCAAGTGATTCTCCTGTCTCAGCCTCCCAAATAGCTGAGATTACAGGAATGTGTCACTATACTTGGCTAATTTCGGTATTTTTATCAGAGACCAGGTTTCATCATGTTGGCCAGGCTGGTCTCAAACTCCTGAACTCAGGCGATCCACTTGTTGCGGCCTCCCAAAGTGTTGGGATTCCAGGTGTGAGCCACTGCGCCCAGCCTTAATTTGTTTTTGTTGCTAAAAATATGATACTTTTAGGGCTAATCTTTGCTCACTTTATTCAAAATCAGTTTTTTAATGTAGGTACATCTGACACATCTTGATTATGACAGGTGGGAATCAAAACCGCCCCATTAAGATGGGAGACAAAAACAAGTTATTTACTGGTAGATTTGGAAGATGTCTTCTTGAGACATGTTGGCTAGAAGACTAGAGGCGTTTAAGCTGTCTCATTCTTTCTATTTGCGTGCTTCTCAGTTTCTAAAACTTAGATAATGTAGCATCTAGTATATAGATGTGTACTAATCCATTGGGAATAGATTAGGGTAGGGGCCATGTTTCAGTTCATTTTTTATCCAGAGCACCTAATAATTCATGGCACAAAATAAATCAAAGAGCATCGTTTTTAAAGGGCCATTTTTTTTTTACCCCAAAGAGAAACCCTCTTGAGCCATTAACATATACTAAGCTTTCTTCTGAAATTAGCTTGGAATATACCATGGCTTCCCTTTGAGGATACCGATAATCTAGGTATGATTGTATAGGAAATGGTGGTGAATTGACCTTTAAAGGGAATAGGTGGCATAGGAAATGGACAAAGAGTGATGGGAATTCTTTCAGATCATAGCTGTGGGGGAAAGATGAGATAGTATTTTCCAGAGACATTTTCATGAATGGGATTGCAGGTCACCATGCTGAATCCACCAAGCTCAGAGGATCCGCTTATGGAGAGGCAGGTGTTTGAAAGAACAGGTGTGTAGGGATCTGGCCAATCCTAAATTTATTCCAAAGCTTGGCTTTTGAATCCAAGAGCATTTTCCCTTATGGGAAATGGGCTGCATGATTCCTGTAATTAGTATGAAGAGATAATTCTTTGATATCACATAAAGATTAATGAGTATATTGGGAGTTCTTCCTTTTCTTCTTCTAATGGCGTTTATTCTCTATGCTACCAGTTTGTTTGGTTGGAATGGTGTCTGAGACAAGTAATCAAGACCAACATTGGTAACCCCTGAGGGAGGCACAGCTGGTCTCAGACGTCTGGCAGTCTTTTCTCACTACAGACTTCCTTCACCTCTGCAGGGGCCTTCACCATCCCTTTACCCTGATACCCCACCATTTATTTCTATACCTTCTCGGTCTTAGAGAACAATGGCACTGAGGGCTTATGGGCTTGGCCTTTGGGTCCAAATTGACATGAACTTCAGCCTCTCCGTGATCGACGATTGCTGTCTTATGTTTAGCAATCGTTTAATCTCTCAGAGTCTCTGTGTCTTCATCTCTAAAATGGGAACAAATAACAGAAATGAAATCTCAGAGTTCCTATAACAATTAAATGAGATATGCATAGAACGCTTTTCTCTGTTTAGGGGTTGGCCAGTTGTAGTATTTCAATACATTTTGGCTATCCTAATTATGGTGAGTTATTATGACTTAATGCCATTATTATTATTATTATTATTATTGATGATAATCAAGTAAACTAATCTTTAGTGGCAAGGTAGGTGTTTAGTATTTTCAGTCTGGATTCAGTGTGTTTAATCCACATATATATCTGCTTAAGATGTCCAGACTTTAAGAAAAGAATACCTGTTTTATTCTCAGGGCCTGTCAAAGCCGGTCTCCAATAAATATGGGCTGAATGAATGAAAGAGAATAGCAGTGATGTACTATTGGTACCATTCAATTCACCCTCAAGATACCTACTTAATTCACTTGCAACCGACCTACCCAGAAATCCTTCCTGCAAGAAAAAGTTTGGGATAAAGAATATAACAAATCGATTATTTTCCTCTCCCCCAGTCTCCTAATAAAACCAACCTTTCCCAGTTTCTTTTCTAGCTATTCTGTTTTTTATTACATAAAATGCTTAGGTGATTGCCAATAGGTAGTATATGAATACTTAACGAAGGTGAAATGAATTATAAATGGCATGGAGTTTATCTACATTGCTTCCTTGCTGATGGAAGAATGGTCCTTTATCTTCTGTCATGATGTATAGGAGTCAGTAGGTGAGAAAGTATCCTGATTGATAAATTTAAAAATTGTTACCGGATGCCATCTTAGGTTACATGGACTCCAGTATCATGTGGCAGAGAGGGAGGAGTCTGACCAGGAAACATGGTGAATATGATACTGGCAGGGGAGAGATTTGATTGGTCCCTAAGGACACCATTGCTGCTACAGTAGAGACCTCAGAAGAGAGACAGATAAAGACTTGGGTGGGAGTTATAGTTACCACTCACTCACTGTGATTCAGAACCAGTTAGGCGGAGGCCTGAAAAGGTTTCTAGTACTTTGATTTCAGGGAGAAGCTATTGGATGACATTACCTAGAGAAGGGACTTCTATATCATATTTTCCATCCCAAAGCCATCTGTCAACAGCTAGTTCCATAAATACAGTGTGCTCTCATTAGGAAAAGTAACAGATAAACCTCCACATCGCAATGGCTTAATGCAAAATTTATTCCTTGCTCACGTAACAGGCAGCTCTCCTCGGAGTGCCTCTCCTCCAAGTGTTGATCCAGGGTCACAGGGTCCTTTCATCTCATGGCTCCGTAGTCTTCGTTCTGTGGTTCCCAAGTGCCCTCAGGAGGTAATCCCCCTTTCAGTCAACTGGAGGAGGTGTGAGCAGGGAAGGTTTTATGGACCAGGTCTGGAAGTAGAGTGCTTCCACTTTGCCCTCATCCCTTTGACGAGGGCTCAGTCACATGGCCATGCTTAATCCAAAGAAGCTGAGAAATGAAATCTACATCCCCAAATAGAAGCAAAAGCAAGTCTGATGCACGGTCAAGTGAGAGCAGTGTCTGCCACATTTTTCAAATCGCCAGGAAAATACATGCCCTGAGAAAATGAGGAGGTAAATCTTACTGAAAAAAAAAACAAGTCGTCTTATGGAGTGTTTTCACACTCTTTTTTTTTTTAAAAAAAAAAAGCCTTTTGGAGTATTGTGTTTGCACACACAGAGTGGAAATTCCAGTTATAAATTGTCTTAATTTCAAAGAATTTCCTTAGTAACAGTTCATCAGTTTTTTCATGATAAGATAGAATTTTCTTTAACTTGCATATGTAATTAAGGCACAAAATAAATAGTCGCATCATTATTGAAAATGTAGACAGCACAGCAATGGATGAAGAAGAAATGTAGAGTTGCTCATAATTTAACCTGTGTTAGTAGCTTGTTTTACATACATCTAATGTCCTTTTCTCCACATAAAATTATCTATTCTCTCAGGGGTCAGCAATTTCTTTTCTGTAAAGGACAAATGAATAAATATTTTAGGCTTTGCAGGCCATGCTGTCTCTATTACAATCTCTCAGTTCTGTCATGCAATCAGAGACCACGTGTAAACAAATGAATGCAGCTGAGTTCCAATAAAACTTTATTTACAAAAATAGGCGAGGGATGTGATCTGGCCCACAGGCCAACCTTTGCCGACTCCTGCAGAATACGATGGATACAAAGTAATGCGTGCAAAGCACTAAGAGGCTGTGCACACATGTAGTGCTCAGTAAATATAAATTTGCTCTACTCAGCTTGAAATGAATACAGTTGTATGGCTTCTAAGCATTTAAAACTTTAAAGATACATGTTTGGTTAGGCATAGCAACAGTCTAAAAGCAAAGAGCTTGAACTCTGAAAGCAGCTTTGGAAGCCTTGAGGAAGGGGAATATTTTTACTTTTTACTTTATTTCCTTCTGTGTTTTTTGGGTGTTTTTTTTTTTTTTCCAATGAGCATATTTTACTATTGTCATAAAAAAAAGATATTTTAAATGTATATACTTCAGACTTTTTGCTGACTCAGAAAAGAATGTTTCATTTTAATCCCGAACATGTAACTCATTTGCATTTTTCAATAACGGGTTGCAGTTATGTTTCAGGATTGTAGCTTGAACCGCAAAGTAACATTGAAAGAGCTTAGGCATAGCCAGAAATGCTTCAAGGAAGGCAAGGTCACAACTTCCTCTTTTGAACAATTTAGCTGACAGAGACATTAGTAAAGGGGAAGAGGAGTGGTCTTTGAGGAGCCTGGGTTCCTTTGTGGTCTTGGGTCCCTTTGTATAGCCCTCCGCTGTCACCCTTTTACCATTGTGTTGTGATCCTATTAGCCTCCTGTGGACAGGCAGGGCACATCTGCTGGCAGACATAGGTACTTATAAATGCCTATCAAATAACTACAAGCGTTCTCTTACCCTTTCTCCAGTTAGCACAATGCCTAGCATAGATTAAACAAATATGTGTTAGTTTTAATTGGATGGCCTCAGCAAACGAAAGGTGGTGGGTAGCATTTTCTTCATGGGCAAAGTTGCCTTATTCCTTTCAGGTTTCCGGGGAGGTGGCTTACCCTACTATAATTACAATAAAGAGACACATTTTATGAGACTTCAGAATTATTGCTGTGCAGATGAGATTACCTTGTGTTGGGTGATATGATTAACCTAAATTAACCCTAGACATCATCCTGTGAATATTATCATGAAGAAAAGAGACCTCAGTGTCCATTGTCTGCTACAGTAATAAACAAATTTCATCAAGTTTCTCGTTAATTTCTTGTGTGCTGCTTGGTACTTTTCCAAAATAGAAAAAAAAATGTAAAAATTTTAAATGTGGCTGCATTTTTTTTCCTGTTTTCACTTTTATCATCTCCTGGTTTCTCTCTTAATTTCTCCATGGACCAAAATTCTGATTACTCTCCATCTACCCAGATGTCAGTCAAATTTCACACTTTCTTTGTAAAATAGGAATAAAACAGTCAGACAAGATAATAGCCTTATAAAAACTACATTTTCACAGAACAGCGTTGTTTGGCCTTCAGGACAGTTGTAGAAATCACAATATCATATCTTCTGTAGGAATTGAGCATGTTCTTCACTAGATTGCTATCAGGCCAGGGCCAGGGAAAGTCTCGTTATTATTTGAATCAGTTTACAGCAACTCATGAATTAGAAGCTCAAACCCGAAGGAGTATTTTCAGCTTAATGGAAACAATTTGTCTAACCCTTGGAATTATTTCCAAGAGTCTACAGTGATAGATGGACATTTCTCCAATGCAGGTACATTTTATGGTAGTCTGTTCATGCAAGTTAACATTCATTAAAAAGTAGAGCCAATAAAAGCCAATTTCTGTCTAACAAGGAACACTGAAAATGACCTAAAAAAATTTTTATAAATTGTACTAACGGTAAGTCTATGAGAATGCAAGTGGGTGTATTTGTTTTTAAGCGACACTTTACTGGTCCACTGTGGGTTTAACTCAGTGAGATGACACAATGATTTTAGGGGGAGAGCTGATGTGAGTGAAAAGTTACACTCTCAGCATTGCTTGTGTAATAATAAGGGAATACTATGGAAAGAGGAACATGTGTTTCCCTCAGATTTTTCAGAATTGTCTGAAAGAGCAGCAATTGTTTTAGAGGCGTCTATCCATTCCAAACTCTTCTGAAAGAGATATCTGCCCATCTTAAAGGAAAGGATCAGAATGTCATAAAAAGTTGGAAGTCCGTAAGCTCGCAGGGCCACTGCTGAAATTCTCTAGGGTGAGGAGTGGGAAAGGAGTTGAGATCTAATCTTGAACCTCTTCTAGAGAGTTCATTGGGAGATCTGAGTCAGTAGTTTCTGGGTAAATCATAGCTTATTAGTGCCAGAAGTGAGGTTAGAATTCATCTAGTGAAACCGCTGCTATTTTACATATGGAGAAACTGAATCCCAGCAAAAGAAAACAATTTCTGGGACATCACTCCATAGGCTGGTGGGAGATTCTTCCCTGGAGTCCACATCCTCCTGTGGCCTGCCTCTGGCCTGCTATAGGCTGGAGTTGTAACAGTCTGCCTTACGCAGAGTAATTGCTTCATAAATGTTTGCTGCACACACGCAGAAAGAGGTAGTATTTTAATTTCTCTAGAATGAGGAAAGGCAGTAAGTAAAACTCAGAAAGGAGAGAAAACAAAATAACAACCATACCTCAGACATATTGCGGATTCTATTCCAGACCACCCCAATAAAGCAAATATAGTAAGAAAGTGAGTCACGTGAGTTTTTTTTGGTTTTCTACTGCATATACAACAGTTTTCTACATTTATACCAGGGTTCCCCAGCCTTCGGGCCACACATCGGTACAAGCGACCTGTGGCCTGTTAGGAACTGGGCTGCCCAGCAGGAGGTGAGCAGTGGCGAGTGAAGGAAGCTTGATCTGTATTTACAGCCATTCCTCACCCCTTGCATTACTACTGCCTCCTGTCAGATCAGTAGCTCCATTAGATTCTCATAGGAGCGTGAACCCTATTGTGAACTATGCATGCCAGGAGTCTGAGCTGTGTGCTCCTTATGAGAATCCAATGCCTGATGATCTGTCACTATCTCCCATCATCCCCAGATGGGACTGTCTAGTTGCAGGAAGACAGGCTCAGGGCTCCCACTGTTCTATGTTACGGTGAGTTGTGTAATTATTTAATTGTATGTTACAATGTAATCATAATAGAAGTAAAGTGCACAATACATTTAATGCGCTTGAATAATCCCAAACCATTCCCGCCTCCCCCTGCCAGGTGTGTGGGAAAAATTGTCTTTCACAAAACCAGTCCCTGGTGCCAAACAGGTTGGGGAATACTGGTTTATATTATTCTGTAGTATAAGGTGTATAGTAGCATTGTGTTTTTTAAAAATGTATATGCCAGTTGGGCATGGTGGCTCACCCCTGTAATCTCAGCACTTTGGGAGGCCAAGGTGGACAGATCACCTGAGGTCAGGAGTTCAAGACCAGCCTGGGCAACATGGCGACTTTGTCTTTTGTATTTTGCAAAATACAAAGAATTAGCTGGGCATGGTGGCGGGCACCTGTAATCCCAGCTACTTGGGAGGCTGAGGCAAGAGAATCATTTGAACTTGGGAGGTGGAGGTTGCAGGTGAGCCAAGATGGTGTCACTGCACTCCAGCCTGGGAAACAAGGGTGAAACTCTGTCTCAAAAAAAAAAAATAGTATATACCTTACTTTAAAATACTTCATTGCTAAAAAATGCTAGCATTCATCTGAGCCTTCAGCAAGTCAAACCTTTTTGCTGGTGGAGGGTCTTGCCTCTATACTGATGGCTGCTGACTTATCATGGTGGTGATTGCTGAAGCCTGGAATGGCTGCAGCAATTTCTTACAATAAGACAATAGTGAAGTTTGCGGCATTCACTGACTCTTCCTTTCGTGAACAGTTTTTCTGTGGCATGTGACACTATTTTATAGCATTTTACCCACAGCAGAATTATTTTCAAAATTGGAATCAATCCTCTCAAAAGCTGCTGCTGCTTTACCAACGAAGTGTATGGAATATTCTAAATTTTTGTTGTTATTTCAATAATGTTCATAGCATCAGGAGTAGATTCCATCTCAAGCCACTTTCTCTTTTCATCCCTGAGGAGCAACACCTCATTTGTTCAAGTTTTATTATGAGAGTGCAGCAATTCAGTCACATCTTCTGGCTCCATTTCTTTTTTGGGGGGAGTGGAGTAGGGGGACAGTCTTGCTGTGTTGCCAGGCTGGAGTCCAGTGATGGGATCTTGGCTCACTGCAACCTCTGCCTCCCAGGTTCAAGCAATTCTCCTGCCTCAGCCTCCCGCAGGCTCCATTTCCAGTTCTAGTCCTCTTTCTAATTCCATCACATCTGCAGTTAAAGTCTGGAAGTCTTCAGTCATTCATGAGAATTAGAACCAACTTCTTCTAAACTCCTATTCATGTTTATATTTTCATCTCCCCCCATGAATTGCAAATGTTCCTCATGACATCTAGAATGGTGAATCCTTTCCAGAAGGTTTTCAATTTACTTTGCCTAGATCCACCAGAGGAATCACTACCTATAGCAGTCTATAGCCTTACGAAATGTATTTTTTAAACAATAAGACTTGAAAATCAACGTTATTCCTTGGTCCATGGGCTGCAGACTGAAAGTTCTGTTAGCAGACATAAAAACAACTTTCATCTCCTTATATATCTCCATCATAGCTCTTGGGTGACCAGATGCATTGCTCATTGAGCAGTAATATTTTAAAAGGAATCTTTGTTTTTGAGCAGTAGGTCTTAACCGTGGGCTTAAAATGTTCAGTAAACCATGTTGTAATCAGATGTGCTGTCATCCAGACATTGTTGCTCCACTTACAGCACCTAGGCAAAGTAGATTTAGCATCATTCTTAAAGACCCTAGAGTATTCACAATAGTAAGTGAGCATTGGCTTCAACTTAAAGTCACCAGCTCTTATAGCCCCTAACTGTCTCTTCCTTGTCACTTTGTGTGTCTCCATGAAATATTTTTTGCTCATGTGTGCAGTGAGCACACTGTCTATATCATTTTGAATACACCCAGTTTATAATATTGAACATTTATCTATATTACCAAAAACTGTTGTGAAACCAATGTTGGTTTCTTTCACTTTTTCTTCTGTTTTTTGGTTTTTTTTTAATTTAATTTGTTTTGAGACAGCATCTCACTCTGTTGCCCAGGCTGGAGTTCAGTAGCACAATCATAGCTCACTGCAACCTCAAACTCCTGGGCTCAAGTGATCCTCTGATTCACTTCCTGAGTAGCTGGGACTACAGGTGCAAACCACTGTGCTCGGCTGATTTTTTTTTGAAGAGACAGGGTCTCACTATGCTGCCCAGGCTGATCTTGAATTTCTAGGATCAAGCAATCCTCCCACCTTGGCCTCCCAAAGCAGTGAGATTGCAGGCAATGAGCCACTGCGCCTGGCCTGATTTCTTAAATGTAGCTTTCAGAGGAATTGAGAAGTGCCTTCAATCCCTTTAGTCTACAGTAGAGCTTTAGCTTGTGTAAAGCATTTCCAGACCTTTATCTTCTTAGTGATCATAACACTGTAAGTTAGACATGGGTGATTATATAATTTGTCACCCAAACAGGGTCACTGCTAGAGGTGAAAGGGTGTTATTAATACTCACACTAGGATCACAGGTGTAACCTGGGGGCTGTCCTAGGCACACAGAGACTCAGACACCCCAGCTAGGCAAGGCAGGGATAGTCTCAGATTACTAAAGAAGAAGCACAGACGACAAGTGACTGTTCAGAGACGCATACCGGTAACTGGCGGTCCTGATCTTAGAACCCAAGATTTTAGGTTCTAAGAAATCTAGCACTAGATTTTCCTAATCTAGTGCTCTATGAGCCATACCCAGTGCCTCTCCCAGAGGACCTTCATAGCTTACCAAATGTCCTAGAGAGACATACCCCATTGCACTGATGAAACTGAGATAAAATAACAGCTCCTTTCTTCCCTTCCTTCCCCTCCTCCCCTCCCTGCTTTCGTTCTCTCTTCTTTTACCCTCTCTCTGTCTCTCTTTTCTTTCTTTTGATTTCTCATTGACCCCTAAGCCAGGTTACTGACACTTTGTGAGAGGTCATTGTCTGAAGAAAGGCTTGCTATGCGGGATTAAGTCCCCTTTAACAAGAGTTGGTGTCTGATGTACTGTTTTTATTAAGGATGGTCTGCTCATAAGAATGGTCATGTATGCATGCATTAGTGTCTTATCAGGCTAAAAACGGATCTGAAATAGCATCTATCATACACCACAATCAAAAAATTTAGGAGCAATTTTAATAATAAGAGGGCATCCGGGAATTGGAATATTTCAAAACTACCTCCTAGATGAGAGGGGGGATGAGGAAGCGTCTGATGCAAACTGGTCCTTTGCTGTCAATCAGTCAGCAAAGAGTATTCTGTACTCTTTCCCCTCATCCCTCCCTGACTCCATGGAGGATATTCAGCTTTGAAATCCAACAGGGATCTGTGGGTGGCCCTTGGCAGTGGAGTGCAGTGGACAAGGGGCGCCTGAGCTTGGTGAGTTCGTACCTGAGCTCTGGACTTAACCTTTTAAGGGTTTTGAATCCATCTGAGCCATCTACCTGCTCTGTGTCTTTGATATGCTACATCTCCTAAGCCTTGGTCTCTTTGTTTATAAAAAGGGTTCTGGTAAAGAGTGAATGGATTAAACAAACAACCAGGGCTTCTCCCAGGAACTGATACATACAAACAGGTCCGTATGTGTTTCGGCGTATTTTTTTATTATCATTATTAATTTTTCCAAGAAACTGAACTCCACTCTAACATACACAAATCAGGCTTTCTGTTTCTATCTGTTGGGTGTTCTTTTACAGATTTCCCCCAATGTTGATCCTCTTCAATGCAATTAACAGATGTGATTCATCAATGAAATCAATCTGGGATTTCCAATCAACTCTAAAACTAGTTGCTTTGATAAGGGGAGATTACATGGGCCGGGCAGTAATCTTCCAAAGTCCATCAAACCGGCACTCTGTGGCTTCTCCATGGCGCCCTGCACCCAAGAAACAGTCCTATAGCTTCAATGTCCAAGGGATGAGGCCTCTGTCTCAGTATTTCCTGTGATCCACTAAGCATGTTGATGTCCTCCTAAAATGGCCCGAATATCCTCACAAGGATCATCTGACCTTGAGTAATAGGACATGGTCTCCGGCTCCATGTCTTAGCCGCTTCACCCCATCCTGTCTGATCTAATTCTCATTACGGCCCTTTAAGATGCGTTCAATTATTCCTCCACTTGGATGGAATATATTGCTCCTTTTTAAAATATAAGGAAACAGATTCAGTGAAAGAACTCACCCAAGGCTATATAATTCATAAGCAGAAAGCCATGCTTTGGAATGTACCTGTCTGACTATAAAATCCATGCTGATTTTTTCTTAATATCTTAATTTTAGTTATTAAAGCAATACATATGCATTGTACGAGATTTTGAAAGTAGATTGAAAGTGTAAAGAAGAAACTCAGCATTGTCCATACTCCTAGACAAAATCAATATTTTCATTTTGCTACAAATCCCGTTGTTTTTCCTATGGAGATCTATTTGCAGGGGTGTGTGTGTGTGTGTGTAAATGATAATAACAGAGGAATGTTACTATAATACATATTTTCACTTTGCTTTACCTATTTAATATTCTGTCATGCTTTTTCCCTGTATAATTACCGATTAACTATCTTTCAAAATGATGGTTTACAGGCTGTTTAACATTCCTTCACACACCGCATATATTTGTGTGTGTACATATATAAATGTTCAATTAATTCTCTCCCTCTTTAGACATTTTGGTTGTTTGGGTTTTCTCAATCAAAACTATCACATAGATAAAAATCTTTGTTAAAAAATCAGCAACAGGTGGCTTTACCATTTGCTGGATATATTCCACTTGTTTGTACCATGTTACCTGCCTCATTTAAATTAATCCTCCAGGCAACCCTGTGAGGCAGGTGTGATTATTATTGTTGTTTTACTGATGAGAATCTGAGGCTTGAAGTAGTGAAATACATCGTCCAGACAGACGTCGGTCACTTGTGACCGAGGATGTCAGATGGCTGGCTTGCACAGGGCCCACACCAGTCTCTGCATTTGTTTCTGATGTTATCTTGTTAGAATTTGTTCCTAGATGAAGAACGGATGGGTACAAGAAAGGGTATCCCTCTTTAGTTTTTGAAATTAATTACTAAATCAACCGTCATAAGTCATATTCTCCCTCCAACAATGTGAAAAGCTCCTTATCCCTCAGCACAGGCCACTGCCCTCGGGAAGCCCAGGCTTAAGCCATCCAGCTAGACTGTCCCCAGAGCCAGAAAGTTCCCCGGTAAGTGGGGCTGCCAGATATGGCCTGGAGGTGTTGGAGAGGGTGACCATCTTCTGATTGGTCAACGTGAAATATGTGTATTTGTCAGGGGTTGTGGTGCAGTGGGGGATGAGACTTTCAAGTCTCTTCCCCAAAGAAGTCCACCGTCACTGAAGTTGAAGAAAACGTCTCAGTTTAATAGTTTGCTCAGAAGGAAGCAAAGTGACAGCTTCCGGGTCATCTTGGATACCAAGGAGAGAGGCAGGAGACCATCCGTCAGTTTTGCTTCTTAACCCTGAGTGCCTGGCATTAGAATCACCTTTATCTGAAGAGTTTCTCCAGCAGAATGATCTTACACCTGTTACCTCCCTCCTGTGTGACCCCAGCCCATTAGCCTCGGCCCTTAGTCCTTGCTCTGCATTTCTTCAATGATAAGGACACACTAACATTTCATCCACCCATATTGCTGGCTGGTATCTAAATGCCTCTGCAAATCAGTGTGGATTAAGCATCCAGCTCCCTTACTGTCTGATTTCCCATTACAGCCAGGACCAGATTCCCCCAGATGTGTTGGATGAAGTTTACCCTTTGGGGAATCAAGCTGTTTCCTCTGCCCTATTTGCGTTTCTCACACCTGCTTGTGTTTCCGAGGCCTCTCTTCAGCCACAGCGGCTACTGGGAGATGGAATTCCTTATATAAAAAATATTCAGCCAGGTGAGGTAGTTCACATCTGTAATCCCCATCTTTTGGGAAGCCAAGGTAGGGGGATGACTTGAACCCAGGGATCTGAGGCTGCAGTGAGCCACGATCATGCTGCACCACTGTACTCCAGCCTAGGCAACAGAGCAAAGACCCTGTCTGTAAAATTAAAAAAAGGAATTTTCAGCCAGGTGAAGTGGCACACGTCTGTAATACCAGCACTTTGGGAAGCCAATGTGGGAGGATCCCTTGAGCCCAGGAGTTTGACGCTGCAATGAGCCACGATTGTGCCACTACATGCCAGCCTGGGCAACAGAGTGGCAGCCTGTCTCTAAAATTTAAAAAAAAGAACATTCTGTGGACCCAGCTCTTCATGTTGCTCTTTGAAAATCTTTGCTTAGTTCTTTTGGTTCCTTCCCCATTTATTTCAAGGATTATGTCATTGCCGATATCTTGGTCCCCCTCTTTCTCTGCTAAACACCTTCAATCCCCTATATTAGATTCGTACTCTTGCATTAAGAGAATCCTACCAATCTGGTGGCTTAAAACAACAGAAATGTATTCTCTCATAATTCTGGAGGCTACAAGTCTGAACTCAAGGTGTGAGCAGGGTCACTTTCCCTGTGAATGGTCTGAGGGAGGGCCCATCCCATTCCTCAGTCTCAGCTTCTGGGTCCTGCTGGTGTTCTTTGGCGCTCCTTGGCTGTGTCTGCCCTCCAAGCCCTGCCTATGGCCTTCACATGACCTTTTGCTTATTGCCTCTCTGTGTTCAAATCCCCCTCTCCTTTTTCTTACAAAGACCTTCATCATCGGATTTAAGGCCCACCCTAAAGTCGGAATAATTTTGCCTCAAGATACTTAACTAATTACACACGTGAAGACTCTATTTACAAATAAGGCCACATTCTGGGGTTCCTAGTAGACATACATTTAAAGACAAATATTTAAGTCCCTGAACTTCCATAAAACATCTTTCTTCTAGCTATGGAAGGTTATAACTGTCTTTTCTATTCTATCAGCAAACTATGGCTCCTCAACCAGTGCTGGCCCCTGCCTTTTTAGAATGACTATGAGTTTACAGTACTTTTTCACATTTTTAAATGGTTGAAGACAATAACAAAAAGTATAATATTTTTTGATCTGTGAAAATACTATAAAATTCAAATTTTGGAATCTATAAAGTTTTATTAAAATATAGCCACCCAATTGATTCACTTGTTGTCTGTGGCTGGTTTTATACTTCAACAGCAGAGTTGAGTGGTTGCCTTGGGAGGTGTATAGTCTGCAAAATCAAACATATTTATTATCTGAGCCTTTACAGAAAAAGTTTACAATCCCTGCTCTATACCTTCTATTTCCCCATTTTTAAATATGAAAGAGAGGAACTTGGGAAAAACAGGTCCCCAGCACATTCCCAGCATAGGGGAAATGTGTCGTAACGTGTAGAAATTAGACATAAATGTTGAAAGCACAAATCAGTGATTCAACTTGTGATGTGTAAGTCAGAAGCATTGCGTGCAATGGTGTAAGTTACTCACTCTTTTGTTTTCAAGATGAGAAATAAAAACAGCTGGTATGTACTAGTAATCTAGGGCTGGGGAAGATATTCTATAAATACATATCATTCAGGTAAGATACTTCACCCATGTATGGAGGCAGACTTTAATTAACCTCTTCCCAAATCATGAGAGGGTGATAGGACATTACAACTCCAAATCACTGCATAATAGCAATATGTCAGCAACAAGCATTTACCAAGAGCTGCAGAGGACACAGCTTGGCTGGGAAGTGTGCACAGCTTTTTCCTTCGGACCAATTGTTCCTGTCTTTCCCACTTCAGAAAACAGACCAAGAGGCAAGTGAGTAAACACGAGAGTAGCATGAAGTTAGTATCAGATCTGCTTTAATTTATATGTTGAAAATAACAGCAGGCTGGGTGTGGTGGCTTATGCCTGTAATCCCAGCACGCTGGGAGGCCAAAGTGGGTGGATCAGCTGAGGTCAGGAGTTCAAGACCAGTCTGACCAACATGGTGAAACTCCGTCTCTACTAAAAATACAAAAATTAGCCAGGCGTGGTGGTAGGTGCCTGTGGTTCCAGCTACTCAAGAGGCTGGGGCAAAATTGCTTGAACCCAGGAGGCGGAGGTTATAGTGAGCCGAGATCCCACCACTGCAAACTAGCCTGGGCAATAGAGCAAGACTCCATCTCAAAAATAAATAAACAAATACAGCAACTCCTTCTACACTGTTCATATTTTACTCATCATCATTAGAGATTAGTTGAGATTGTGCTGCACCATGTACTCCTGCACCTCGGTCAGGACATCCTGTGTACCTACTGTGCACTGAGCACCACACCCATTTCACACAGCCCTTCCACTGGGGCTGCTCACCTTCTGGCTCTGTGGATATGGTGTGTGCTTCAAGGTAGCGTGTGCTGGGGCCCAAGACGGCCACAAAGCCAGAGCAGCAAGAGCCCCCTTTTCTGGCTTTGCTTCCTTAACGTTCTTAGAAACATGCCATCTATTGCTTCCTTCCTGCATCCAGGTGGTAGTGGTGCAACTCGAGGGGAAGGAGAACTTGAACCATGTCCAAAGGGAAGGAATGTCATAATTAGGGAAGTGGAAAATAGAACTGAGCCAAAGGAATCTGGTTCTGACTGTGCCTGTCTGTTCTCCAGACTGTAAATAGGGACCTCAGTGAAGTGCCTGTGGCCAAAAGACTTCTCCGTCAAAACAAAACAAAAAAACACATATCATCGACAGCAGCCGCACAAGTCACTGATGCATGGGGTTAGGTCACATTTTATTTTCCATGTTTAATATATCACCCTTGGTCTCTTTGGCTGCCCCAGTGATCTGTCTCGGCTGTTTCCATCCCATGACAGCTGGGCATCTCCTATGCAGAATCCACGCGGGTGCTTCCAGCGCATTCTCTGTTGGCTTTGTCATCTGCTGTCCTCACTCTTGTTGTGGTCTGTGTTACGTGGACCTCTTTCTAAGTGAGGGTATAGTTTTGCATCTTTGCATCTGGGGCAGAGCAGGCTGTTTATGCAGCAAGACTCTGTTCCTTGGAACCTTTGTTTTCTTATCCAGAGCAAGAAGAGATTAATAAATATTAAGTACCTACCCCATAGGATGATGAAGATGGTGAAAGAGATGGATTTGTGTCTCACCACTTGCACCAGGCTCAATGCATAGAGCTGTTTAATAAATGCTTATTCCTGATACGTAAATGAACGATGAATGAAGGCAACACAGGGCTGCAAAATGACGTGCCCTCGGTTAGAATGTGCAAAGCCCAGACTCAGTCCCCGCCTCTACCTCTCAGAGATAGGGGACATGACAGTGTCTTCAGGATACAATGGACTTAGGGGGTGAACAGGCCTGAAGTCAAGCTTGATTCTGGCTCTTTTGATGTATTTATTAATCTTAGGATGCCTCAATCCCTCCCACGATGGGGACAGTAGTTAAATCTACCTGCCTCCCTGGACAGTCCCAAGGATGAAAAGAGGTGTCTATGAAATGCGGCATGACACACACATGGAATATGTGCTTGGTAAATATCAGCTACTGTGATCATTATTGCTTTAGTTTTATTTCTTCCTAGCGCTTCTTTCTTTTTATTAGCATCTTGATGCCTTTGGGACATGGGCAGGGATCATCCGGGACTCAGGGAAGGATGGAGGACTGTGCCAAGAGAAGGCAGCCTCTGCACACCCGCGCTGTGCAGGCTTAGGGAACTGATCTGCCCTCTCTGAGCTCCGCCCCCTTCCCTCCTCTGTGAAATGGAAGAAACAATTCTGCCCTCGAGGTTCTGGGGAAGATAAAGTGAGGAATGTCTGCAAGAGCCACTGACGCACAATAAGTACCCAGCAAATGCCACTTCCCACTGCCCCGTTCCTTACATAATTCTCTGCAGCCTCCTCCAGGCTGTTATCTCCTTGGCAGTGAAGCCGGGCGCTGTCTCTTACCCACATGCCCCAGTTAATGTTTCAAACGTCCTGAGTTTCTAATTGTGGCGAAGGCTAAGAGCCACCTAATCCACCCGTGTATTAACTGCTCTGCCTCCAAACGGGTGCCTCTGGTCCCAGGGCTGACACTGCTGAGTTAATAATGACTCGATTCATTCCTCACGCCAAGTGCAGGAACCACATAATCTGCGGGGCAGAAATAACTCCTGTAATTAGAAATGCCTGAGGGAACCCCCCACAAAGGGCCTTGTAGCTTGGCGTGTGGGAACCCCCTACCCCCACTCTCTCCCCCCTGCCCCCCCAACGCCACGGGGCCTCTGCTGTTTTCTAAAGCCTGCTCAGACCTGGCGTCTCTAAGAGACAGGCTCTCCAAGGGATGGCATTCCAGCCCCTGAAATACCCTCAGTAGTAGCCCCGGCTTCCCGGTGCCCTGGGGCTGACTCCTGTCTCCACAAACAGGCCTCCTAGAAGCTCAGGCCAGCAGCTCCCACAGAGGCGGAAACCTCCCGCCTGGCCTGTGTCCCACTCTAGGTGAAAGGGGAAGGCTGCCCACCTCTCAGCATGTGGGAACCCCCTTCCCAGCCAAGGAAGAAGTTTCTATTGTGAGGGCTGACAAGGAAGTGCTAGGATTAAGCCCAGTGCCAGTCTACAGTTTAGTTCTCTTCGTGAACTTAGTCAACGTTGTGGCTGAGAGGGTTGTGCCCTGGAAGCTTGCAGAGAGTAACGCCAGGGTTTTCAGAGGCCAGTCCCCTCCACGGTCAAGCTGAGTGATCCTGCATGAGCTCTCAGAGGTGTCCTTTCCTCAGCTGGCAAATGAGGGGCACACAGCCCTCCCTGGGGGACGATGTGGGGGGAATGTGCCACTACTAGCTCTAATTACCTCGTCAACCACATTTGTCTCCTTCACTGTAAAGTGAAATGCCATGTCCCATCAGCCGGACTTTAAATGAAGTTGAGACATCCCTGATGCGTTTCAAGCAAGATGTGCCGCTATGTCCCGCACCTGTACAGTCTCAAACAGGCCACACAGTAGTTGTGCAGCCTGGGGTCCTCGTACACCTCTTACACCTGTATACCTGTAATGTAGATCTTAATGTTCCCATTTCACAGGCGGGATTATCGAATCTTGAATGACAAGTAATTTGCAAGAAGCAGAGCTAGGATTTCAGCACAAGCCAAGATGACAGCAAAGTCTCCATTTGGTTTCCTTATGGCATATTGTCTTCCTTACTACTGTATACCTAGGTCATACACACACACACACACACACACACACACACACACACGCATACACACACACATACACACGCATACACACACACACATACACACACACATACACACACACACACAGCTTTCTCCCATTTTAGTCTTTAATACATGCCTTGAGAGTGGCCAGGGAAGATGCTGAGGTTATTAACAGTGTGGGGGCCATATGACCATTTCATGTGCATTCAATTCACTTCTGGAAACAGCCTTGCTTGTTACTCTAAAGTGCAGAATTTCTGAACAAATAGTCAGATCTCTCACTTTTGAAGGACTGTCGGCCATTGACAAAACAGGCATCTTGGAAGACTTTACCCAAAACAGTCAAAACCCTGCCTGCCCTAAGGGTTGCAGCACTGAGCCCGTGTGTGCAGACTCTCCAGATGCCGAGCCCTGTGTGGCATGGCTGAGTCCTGGAGATGCCAAGGTGAAGAGCCAGCCCCTGTTTCCAAGAGGGCCTCAGGTTTTCTTAGGGGAAGATGGTCAGTGAAACCAAAAATATAAAGCGTGAAATGTCGTAAGAGAAAGGTTAGCCCAAGGGACTCTCTTTTAAATATCTTTGCAACCAACAAGCCCTTTAGAAGTGAACTCGATTTAGAGAAACCCAGAAAAGTGAGTTTCAGTCCAGTCTAGTGAATAAAAGGCGAAATAACCCTTTGGTGCAAAAATAAATTAATCAGCAGTGAGAAGAAAGCAAGAGAAACACTCTTCTTGTGTAATTGCCACCCCAGATCCCAGTGGGTCATCGACATTGTTATTTGAGAAGCATTAACGCACGTTTGATGCACAGTAGGTGTTTTGCAAATGTTGTTTAAAAGGACCTTTATGAAAAATAAATTAATCTCAGACAGACGCAGTGCTCACACCTGTAATCCCAGCACTTTGGGAGGCTCAGGCGGGCGGATCACCTGAGGTCAGGAGTTCAAGACCAGTCTGGCCAACGTGGTGAAACCCATTCTCTACTAAAAATACAAAAATTAGCTGGGGGCATGGTGGTGGGCACCTTTAATCCCAGCTACTTGGAAGTTTGAGGCAGGAGAATTGCTTGAACCTGGGAGACAGAGGTTGCAGTGAGCTGAGATTGTGCCACTGCACTCCAGCCTGGGTGACAGAGTGAGACTGTGTTTCAAATAAGTAAATAATAAAAATAAATTAATCTCATTTCTCACAGACTTTGCCGTACTTTCTATAAAGTGAGTCATGGGTTTCGCACATGACTGGGTGAAGTTTTCTCCACTCCATGCCTAGAATCACAGGGCTTTTGGGTTCTGCTTCCTGCACCCTTCTTGCTAATGAATTTTCCAAAGAGCAGCTTCCTTCTCTATGAATTGAAGGCCATGCTTGCATCACATGCTTTAGCAGACTCCTCTCTGAGTCCCTGGAGAAAAAGCCTTTGTTAAAGTGAAGGCTTTTTAGCTACAAAGTGTAGAATCGACACTGACAAATAACCAAGGATATAGACAAGACAAACGCACATATCTGCATGAACTGGGGGAGACTGACTGACTTCTCAGACCATTGGTTCCCGGCACGGGGACTTGAAAGATGAATCTGGGGAGAAAACAGAAATACTCAGAGAAGCAGGCTGAAACGGCCGCTGGCCAGCTGTGTAACCCTGAGCAAACAGTTTCAGCTTCCTGAGCCTCAGTTTCCTCTTGGGAAATGCAGATGAAAACAATAACATCTACCCCATGGCCTGGTTGTAAGCAGTAAGTGACTGAAAGTGCATGAAGTCTTGGGAACATAATACAAGCTCACTGAATAGCAGTTTTAAAGAAGTTTTCACTATCGATTGCCTCTATTTGACCACAGAAGGTGCCTGTTTTCCTAAATATAGGGCATTGGCTTTGAATCTGGGGAACATCTAGGCTTTCCATCCCTCATTGTAATTTACAGGAAGATTCCAAAGAATAATCTGTGTATATATGTCCATGTGATATGTGCCAACACCTGGTTGTCAATACATGTGTATATGTGCACACAATCGCAAGTGTGCTTGTATGCATGTGTGTGTATGTATATGTGTGTACACCTGCGTGTTTATGGATGGACGTGTGTCCGTGCCTAGATGCAGATGTACTGTGTATATGTGTAAATGGAGCCCCAGCGTGACAAACTTCTTAGAGCAAGGCCTGCCAGTCTAGGACAGGACAGAGTCTTCGTTGATGGGACATGTCAACTCAGTTCACTTCTCCACACTCTTCTGGGACCCAGAAGTGATCTCTCCCGTCAGATAAGCAGCCGGATCTGGGCCCAAGAGATCTCATCACCAGTTGCAGACCATTAACAAGTCATTCCCCGCCTGGTATCCATTCCGTCGCTAATGAAGCATCCAGTACCTCGATATGGGTTTCTCCTTGGATTCTAATCCATGAAAGCTGAGCTCTGTGAACAGAGGAAAGAACTAACCTTTGTGGATATTCTACTCTTTCCTTTTAACCTTTTAAAATGTAATATTTATGTCATTTCCTAGTCCATCATATAATCTTTAATAGGAAATAAAATATGTATGAATGATTATGTTCGCTATTAAAACAATATATTATTTATTAAAATGGTATCTACTTTAATTATATAGTATTTATTAAATATATATTGTGCATTAAAAGTATATGTATTTTTTTATCATTGTTGTTGAGACAGAGTCTCACCCTGTCACCCAGGCTGGAGTGCAATGGCATGATCTCAGCTCACTGCAACCTCCGCCTCCCAGGTTCAAGTGATTCTCCTCCCTCAGCCTCCCAAGTAGCTGGGATTACAGGTGTCCGCCACCATGTCCACATGTCCAGCTAATTTTTTGTATATTTAGTAGAGACGGGGTTTCATCGTGTTGGCCAGTCTGGTCTCGAACTCCTGACATCATGATCCTCCCGCCCTGGCCTCCCAAAGTGCTGGGATTATAGGCGTGAGCCACCGCACCTGGCATATACGAATACTTTTAACAACATAATCTGTAACGTAACATAATATATAATACAAAACATAACATATAAATTTAAGGACTGTCTCTAATGAGTCAGTGGGAGCACCCACATCATAACAGGCTGGAGCTGGCTTGTAGCAGCCCCTAAGAGCCAACTGTTACATTTTCAGGTATTTTGCAAGCAGGTTAACTTCACATTGGTAGCTTGAAATTAGCCACTGCAGGAGTATTTACACCTTAGAAATTGGCAGACTTTACAAATTAAGGTTCCCCCTCTCACCATGGTGAAGTAATCATTAAACATTTATAAGCATGTCACCGTGTGTGTGTATGTATAAGCTTTGCTGAGCTTCAGATAGGTTAGTCACTATACATACATCAGTTTATCATTGCAGTCTTCTGGCCCTGACATTTCCTAGCTATGGGATCTTGATCAAGTCACCCCATCTTGCATGGCCCAGTGTGCAGTTGCATGGATTGTTTCACTGCACAACTCAGGGAGTGACACTCATGTCAAAGCCTATTTGACTCTGGCCTTCACCTAAGCAATGGGGAGAACTGTCACTACCACACAACCTTGCCCTGAGATGCTAATAGACCATGGGGCCCAAGCTCCACGTGCGGTGGGGCCAGGTAGAAGAAAAAAAGGGAAAGGTAGGGGCTGTAGCCTGTGTACCATCTAAAGGAACAACTCTAGGTCATCGTTGCTATGTAGGAGTTCAGGGGGACCAGTCATGCCAGATCTTTCTGATTTATGAAAAACGAAGCAAAATTCTGGACTTTTAATAAAATGTAAAATTTCTCAGTTTTTAAAACACCACGAGCTTGACTCCCAGCCTTGCATTTGATTTCCCATGTGACTCCATCATCTAGGCAGCACACAGAAGGCACCAGGTGTGCTCATGACGGTCAGTTGAGAACGGTAACAAGTTTGAGCATATCCTCTCACCTTCACATAGTATGAGCTTTTCAATCGTAGTCTGAAATTTATATCTTTCCCGTAAGTTCCTTAAGGGACTTAGACTTAGCTCTTATGTCCATTATTTTCAGATGATACGCTAGAAAAGCATCACTTCCGTTATGGAAGTGGTCAGTAACTGACCAACAAGAAGCCCAGAGCCACTTTCTAAACAGTGAAAGCGGTTGAGCTATACAAATGTGATTCTGAGAACCCTGGTGGCCAAGGCGAAAAGATAACACTATCAGTTATGTAGTTTCCATTGCTCGGGAATATGAAACTTCACTCACTATGTCCTCCCACTGATCTTCTCCTTTACTTTATTTTTTTTCTGGTCATACTATTGTATATTTTTTTGGTCATCCTATCTCACATTATGTATTTCCCTTAAGCTACTTTGAATCCTTTGTGGGGAAAAAGGAGTATAAATAATGACAGTCACCCTCTGGCAATGAAAGATTTAAGATGCACAGCTTTTATAATTCAGGAACTATTGCAGAGGGACTATGATATGTGGGATTTTATAGCTTTACTGAGACCCAGATTTGAATCACATAATGTGAATGTGCTGTGGGCTTCAGATACCTGAAGGAAGAACTGTCTTACATGATGTATTCGTTTGCTAGGCTGGCATAAGAAAATATTGCAAACTCAGTAGCTTCTACAATAGCAATGTATTGTCTTACGTTTTTGGAGGACAGCAGTCCAAGATCACTATACTGGCAGAGTTGGTTTCTTCGGGGGACATGAGGGAGAGACTGTTCCAGGATGCCCTCCCAGCTTCTGGTAGTTTGCTGCCATCTTTGACATTCCTTGGCTTGTATATGCATCGCCTGATCTCTGCCTCCACATTCACATGATGTTCCGTGGTGTGTGTGTGTGTGTGTGCAGTTTTCACTTTTTATGAGGACGTCATATTGGATTAGGAGCCACTCTACTCCAGTATGATCTTGCCTTAACTAATTACTTCCCCAGTGATCCTAGGTCCTATTTCTAAATAAGGTCACGCTCTGAAATATAGTGGTCCCCTCACTTAGCCGCAGTTTTGTTTGCTACCATTTCAGTTACTGTGATCACAAAGTATTTTGAAAGAGAGAGAGAGAAACCACATTCCTATAACTTTTATTTAAGTATATTGTTATAATTGTTCTATTTACAATGGATGGTGTTTATCTACCTCTGTGCCTAATTTGTAAATTAAATCTTATCATAGGTACGTATAGGATAAAACATAGTACCTGTATATATAGGGTGTATTAGTACATTCTCACATTGCTGTAAGGAAATACTCAAGACTGAGCGATTTATAAAGAAAAGACTTTTAATTGACTCATAGATCCGTATGGCTAGGGAGGCCTCGGGAAACTTACAGTCATGGCAGAAGGTACCTCTTCACAGGGCGGCAGGAGAGAGAATGAGTGCCAGCGAGGGAAATGCCAGATGCTTCTAAAACCATCAGATCTCGTGAGAACTCACTCGCTATCAAGCGAACAGCATGGGGGGAACCACCACCCCACGGTCCACTTACCTCCACCTGGTCCTGCCCTTGACACCTGGGGATTATGGGGATTATAATTCAAGATGACATTTCGGGTGGGGACACAGCCAAACCATATCATAGGGTTTGGAAATATCCGTAGTTTCAGGCATCCAGGGAAGATCTTGGAACATATTCCAGTGGATATGGGGGAACTGAAAGCTTGGTCTTTAACCCGGAATATGAGGGAAAGGTGGCAGTTCAACTCATAACACTTGCGAAGGAAGCAACATCCTGCTCAGCGTCCACTCGCCATGTGGTTCTGTGATTCCCTCTAAGGATCCCTTTCCACAAGAACTAGGACCAGAAAATCATGTTTCTCTATGCAGAAGAGTGCTGATCTTTTCAAATGGCCCTGCTAGTGATGCAAATGAAACATGGTGGAGCTTTACCAAAGTGGTGCCTTCAAGTCAGAAAACACAAGTTAGCATTCATCAGGGAGGAAGGACACGGTGATCACAGATTTAGGTAAATGTCTCCAATTGTAACTTTCAAATGGTACTGTGAATAAAATCCTTCTTGGAATACAGAGAAACTGAGACCCAAAGAGATGAAATGATTTGCTCAAACTACCAATGAGTAAAGCACCTGGGACTATTTAAATACGTAATAAGATGTACACTGTGTGTATGTATATTAAGACCTATTTTAAGCCTACTATACTGATGAGAAAACTGAGGTGCTGAGAAGTTAAATAACTCACTTAATGTTATTTGGTTAGTGTATGGATTAAGTGAAGTTCAAATCCAGGTTTCCTGCTTCATGGCCCTTACTGTACTGTCCTCAGCAGGCTGAGTATTAGAATTCAGGACGTGGGGCTCATCCCCACCTTGCCTTCCTTTAGTAGGTACCCAGGTTGCTATGCATGGTTGAGTAGGTTGTTCACTGCACAAAAATGCTTGGTTGAGGGATCAGGTGAGGATGGAAATGCAGCCTGCACGCGAATCCGTGTATCCTGGTGTGGAGGCTGTGGTAGCTCCCTTTGCCCCATTCTGTTTTAAAGAAAAGCGATCTGCAGGTCCCCAAGATGTCACACAAAGTGATGAACTATCCTCCTACATGGATTTCAGCCATGTTGTCCAGAGCTAGTAGAAAAGAGGAAAGTCTCCTCCCTGCCACCCTGTTCCCACCAAGAACTGCCCACTGCCCCAACCCAAGTTCATGGATACACTTAAAATGCAAAGTTTCATTTCCTTTCCTAAAATGTTTGACAGCAGAGAGAAGGAAAGGGTGCTGAGGGCAGGAGCAAACAGCAAAACACTGAAAAGCTATGTGTGTAAGAGACAGACAGGGACTGGGGGCTGTGCTCGCCATGATGGAGAAGGACTGGGCTTTCTGTATTGAAGCAGAAGCACAAATCAGCACCAGTTGCCAGCCTAGCTGGGCGCTCTTGACCCAGAAGGCACCCTCTCCCCTGCCAGGCATCCTCTCCACCAACACTAGGCCTGGGCCTCTCATTTTCCCAATTCAGCAAACATTTCCTGCAAATGCGCTCTGTGCCCGCGGTATGCCGGGCAGAGGGGCCAGCTGGAAGTGAGTTGCCCTAGGTGGGGAGAGGGAAATGGGCCAGGAATGAGGCGGCACGGGGCTGAGAGCAGAAACAGTTCTGTAGAGTGACAGCCTGAATCAGGGAGTGTATCTTTTGGAGAAAATTTCCAGTTGGGGTTTGTCAAAAGAGTCCGGGGTGTTGACACCTGCGGTGGCTGGTTGTCTTGACAGGAAGACCCTGCTCAGCCCGGCGGGGAAGGTGCAGACACAGTGCTGCCCTGAGGACTTCAAGCTGGCTTTCTAAAGGGAACAGCCTCTACGTGCTCGATATAGCTCCAGCTTATTTCCTAGTAAATTATTCAGATGTTAATTGCATTGTAAACAAAGCGCTACCTTTCTTTCCTTTCCAATTATCGTCATAAAATGTGAGGATACGGGGAGGAGGGAGCAGTGAGTGGAGAGCTGAAGCGGGAGGCTGGGCTGAGGCTCCGGCTTTGCCTTCCAGAATGAAGGGGCCCCGGGCTGGATGCCTGGCCTGGAACCAGAGCGAGGCAGAAGCTTTTGGTCCCCAGCCCAGAACTCCAGGGTGGAAGATGTCGGTGGGATCGATGTCACGCAGCCTGTATTCCTCCCCTTTTTCCTCTCTTTGCCCCACCTCCTACCCCCAGAAAGCTGTTTAGATTCGTCCAGCAAGAGCTACAAATTATGGCGACACCTTTCCTGGGGGATTAGGCTGGAGGGAAACGTATTTGAATGCTGCATAGACCACAGCCCCAGGCAAGTGCAGATAGCACAGGTCCAGTAAACTGGATAGGATTTCAGCCCCAGAGCCAAGGGATCCAAGGGGGTCCTGTTTTTTTCCTTCCCCAGCAACTCCCTCTAATGCGTCTGTTCACTGGTGCATGGTAGTGGAGGCTTGCACACCTTGGGGAAGAGCCCAGGAAACCAGGGACAAGGAGCTCAACTCTGCTGCTCACAGTGGGGTCTGAATTCACCGTGCACAGCGAATCCATGTCAGCTGCAAAGAGCCAGCCTGCCTCCCTCTCTCTGCCTGCTTCCTTTGGAAATGACTGCAGTCCTAATTAAAAGCAAATTGCTTAATCTTGTGGCGTCAGGCGAGGGCGGCACAGCGCTCCTCGGAGGGGAGGTCCCCTGCCAAGGGACAGAAAACACTGTGCAGATGAAGCTGAGAGAGAAAGAGGAGGCACACAAAAGAGCAGAAACTCTCCCTCCATCGGGTCCCTGCTTCGTGTCTGCAGGCCCGGCCTGTTCTTTCTCTGCCAGCAGATAGCAGACCCACGGGCAGGGCAGGGTATTTGTACTGACTCATTACGGAATAATCTGAACTTGCCTAGGGATGTGCCAGTCTAGCGTGAGGCTCAGAGTTTCTTAATTCTGGGGAAAAAAAAAAACGTTCCGGAGTCAGTCCTCAAGGTAGCCTTTCCATTGATATGCCAAAACAAAGCTTGTAAAGGTCCCTGTTCCCAATGTAATTACCTCCAATCAGCGTTTAAAGACATCCGCATTGCTTACAGCACATCCTAGCCTCATTGTTGCCCAAGGATGGACTTGAAATGAACTATTTCCAGAGTGACTTATTCAGACATCTGGTGGAGTCTCTGTTGCCCTGTCCATCACCAGCGATTTTCTAATTGCAGCTGTTCCATTGGCCTCTGGTAACCCCGAGGCTGGTCCTCTCCCTTCAATAATTTTTTTTTTTTTTTTTATCTGAGACAGGGTCTTGCTTTCTCTCCTGGCCTGATGTGCAGTGCTGCAATCTCCACTCACTGCAGCCTCAACCTCCTGGGCTCAAACAAGCTTCCCACCTCAGCCTCCCAAGTAGCTGGAACTACAGGCACACACCACGCCCGGATAATTTTTTGTGTGTGTGCATTTTTTGTAGAGACAGGATCTCACCATGTTGCTTAGGCTAGTCTCAAACTCCTGACCTTAAATGATTCACCTGCTTCAGCCTCCCAAAGTGCTGGGATTACAGGTCTTAGCCACTGCACCTGATGCCTACCATGATCTTTAGGAAGAAGGAAGATTCTCTTTGTGTATCTCCTCCCCCAAAATTGAAAGGAAAATGCCACTTTGGGGACTCCAAGGGAGCAAGAAGACACCACATCCCATGCAATATTGTCCTTGACACAGCTGGGTGGTGAGCTGAGGGTCAGCTAGAGGTGGCTGCAGAAAAGGGACTTAACCATCAGCACATGCTTGCCACCCCCAAGGCTGAGACCTCAGAAGCTGGGCCCTTGCCTGGGATGCTCAATGCCTTCTACAGGATTAGTGGGGAGACTGGGAACCCCCTAGGTCTTTGGATGCAGGTGGAGATAGTGAGGGTAGCTGAAAGACACTCCATCTATTTCACTTAGAGCCCTGTTTTTTAAACATCAATAGAACCTCTTGGAAGTTGCTTTACAACAGAAATGCTTTGAGGCAAGTTAGAAGCTATGAGCAATCAAGGCTGTCCCTTCTTCGCTTACTCATTCATTCACACTCCATTCATTTATTCATTTGATATCTATTAAGCATCCCCTAGGTTCCAGCCATTGAAGGCTAAGTCCTGGAGGCACAGAGCTGGATCAAATCAGATTCCTTCCCACAAGGAGGCCGTCTGTGGTCTAATGGAAAGCCAGCTAGAGCAACGCACAGGCAAATTGCATCTAGTTGTCATGGAGGCTGGAATGAGGAATTCAGAGGGGAATACTGGGCCAGTAGGGGGCTAAAAGGAAAGGATTTTCAGGCAAGTAGATCCTTAAAGGAGAGGCAGAAAGTGGAAGAGAAGAAAATGGAGAGAGAGGTTTGAGAGGGCCTTCAGGGTGAGGGAAGGAGTGTTCCCTGCTGTGCACCCTGAGAAAGAAGTGGCCTAACCAGAGAGAGCTGTGCCTAGTGGTAAGTGCATGCCAGTTCTCCAAACACAGTCCCAAGTCGCTGAGCTGACATCGCTACTCCAAATAAATACATAAGCAAATGAATAAGTAACAACAGAATTGTGTACTTAAAGAACTGGGTAGACATCACTGATGAATGGGGCTGTTCAAGCCTTGTGGATGTAGCAGCATGTTTGGGGCAGCCCGGGACACGGCAGGTGGACAAGCAAAGTGCACTTGGTGGCAGCCAAAGGAAATACCTCCAAGTGATCTGAACCAGGCTCTTTCTAAACACAGGCTCTGACTTGCCTCTGGATGATTGATTGTGGCATTTGTTCATTTTGCCTCCTCCTTGCATTTATTTTTCCTTTTCCAACACCACAGTGATAGTTGACATGTGTAAAATTGTATAGTTTCCTAAGAGTTTCCTAGTCATCATGTGTGGTCCTCACAAGAAATTAGGAGTGGGAGCATCACTCTGGACATTTGGTGCAGCAGGGGAAATACAATTCAGTTTGGCTCCAGCAGGAAACAAGGTAATTTAGTGACTCCTGCAAATCAGCAATCCAGATGTAGCTGGCTTCAGGTGTGGCTTGATTCGGGCACATAAACAATGTCATCAGAACTGTTTTCCTGCGTCTCTCAGCCCTGCCTATTTTTTATGTCAGCTTCATTGTAGAATTTTATTATATGCCCTATGTGTTGGCCCCAGCACTCCAGCTCACATGAGTCTTCCTGCTAACAGACCCAGAGGGAAAAAGCACCCTTTGTCTGAACCTTCCATCTGAGTTTATGAATTCATCTTGCCTAAATTAACCTAAGTCATATGTCCTTCTGTGAATCAATCTCTGTGGCCATGAGGATGGAACAATGGCTAAATAGCTAGGCTGGCTTAGGGGACTCACCAATGTTGGCTTGGGGAATTTGTGTTCTGGTTAGTCAGGCCTGGGTCACACACTTTACTCTGTAGCTGGCTGCAAAGTCTCACCTGATACAGGTAAACTGAGCATGTAGTAGGGCTGGATCCTTTTTAATAAGAAACCAACAGTATGAGGGAATAGAGGCTGAGCTATGTAAAATAACAAATACTCTTATGTAATTATAACAGTTCTATTAGCCACATTCAACAATGAACAAACAAAAGAAAAGTAAAAAGAAACAGGTAGAATTCATGATTATATTTGATCCGATGTATCTAAGGTATTATCATCTCATGTAATCAACAGAAAAAAATATGAAGCAGATATTTTACGTTGTTTCTTCCTACAAAGTCTTCCAGATCCAGCATGTATTTTCCACTTCAATGAAGATGTTACAATTTTATCAGAGCTTCTTGATCTGTATGAAAGTGATGTTAATACCCTGAAGACACATTAGCTAAGACCCAAACTGGGATTAGATACACCACTATGCTTACCCCTAAACTCTAATCGTTACATCAACAAAACCATTTGCCAGAATACTACAAGTAAGAACTTAAAACTCAAAGAACTTGGCGGATGCTTTATACCCCTCCAGAGGCGCCTGGACTATAATCGATAAACCCCGATGCATCTCACCACCTCCTACACCCACCAGCCTATATACCCCCATCTTCAGCAAACCATAAAGATTGTAGAGTAAGCACAGGTATACACGTAAAATGTTAGGTCACAGCGTAGCTCACGACGTAGTACATGTCATATTTACATCTGCAAAAAAAGATTCACCTACCCAAGTTGTTCCAGGCAAGTTGAAAAGTTGGCCAGTAACTGAAGTTGGTTTTTAAATTTAAATTAATTATAAAATTACATAAAATAAAAGATTCCATTCCGCATTCACACTAGTTATGTTTCCAGTGCTCAATAGCCATGTTGGCTCATGGCTACTGCATGGAACAGCACAAGGCTAGAAGATGGGTAGTACCTAGAAATGTCTAGAAGAATCTGGTAGCATCTAGAAATATATCAATGGTGGGAAGGGAACTGACCACAGTCCTCAGTTACACAGCAAGAACTCAGAAAGCACTTCACGTGGAGGGACTGACATGGATCCTCATCCTGCCTCTGTCATTTATTGGCTGTGTGATATGAAGAGGGTCATTTAGCCTTTCTCAGCCTTCGTTTCCTTGTTTGTTAAAAGAGTATAACAAGACCCCTTCTGTAGCATCCTTGTAAGAAAGATTACTTTTCTGAAATTCAGTAAATGCACAAAAATGGTAGCTGCTATTAATTACTAGAGCCTCAATCTTAAGGCAACCTTTCTTCCAATGTCTGTCTTTACATTTCACATTCAGCAGAGTATCTCTTCTGACTCAGAGACAAAGAAAAAATATAAAAAGATGGCAAAGGATGGACACATTTAAGTAATCACCTGGTCTTTAGGTTTCTCTCCTGATGAATGAGTAGCAGCAGCTTTTTATCAAATCATCTAATTTATTTTCAGGTTGATGGGGGAAGTCTTTACAAATGATTCTTCTACTGAATAATGGAGACAGGGGCTAATTTTTTTTTTTCCACTTACTCTGTACCTAGCACTGTGCTAGCTATATTCCTATCTAATTCAGTCCTTCCAATCCTGTGGGCTGCAGGTATTACTTTTCCAGTTTTACAGAGAAGAAACATTGCACACAGACTTTGTGTACCATTCCCAGCTCATATGTGGTAGAATCGGGATGTAGTGTCACAGATTTCATAACTACAGCAAAATCAGGAGCAATGTTAAGATTCTAAGTTGATGCTTCACATATGAATTAATGGTGTTTTTTGTTTGTTTTCTTTGTTTGTTTGTTTTTTTTTTTAGTGGTAGCAATCCATTATTTGGATATTAACTGATTTTCTTAGCAACTATGTTTTAAACTCAAGTGAGACAGATAGAAGAACTTTGTTCAGTTTTTCCAGTCAGCTCCCACCCCAAGACAGAGAAAACTCCTGCCCCAAAGACTGAGTTTGCTAGAGTTCTTAGGCCGCAAATTGTGCCTTTTATTTCTGTGGATGTTTTGATCAAAACAATGTAGTAAAATATTTTTTTTACAGAGGCCACACTCCAGATAGCATTAAGGCCACAGAAATTTCATTTTAAAAATTAAAAAAAAAGACATTATGGAGTGATAGGCAAAGATGTAGCCACGGGAAACTCCATCACAACATTGTCTATCAAATAGACAAATTAATCAAATAGATGGGAATGTCCCATGAGAAGAGATCATATAAATAGATATGAAGACATTTGTACTATGAAATGTTATAATATCATTAAATACATCAGAATGATCAATTTCATGAAAAGTATTCATCATCTTTGGGTATATGGGGAAAAGGCTACCATAAAAATTGTGCAGAGTGTGTTCCTATGCTAGTAAAACAAAAAAATAAATCAACTTCTCTAAGCAAAGAGTATCTGCGTATACTTTCAAGGATAAGCAGCGTACTTTCTGGGTGGTGGCATAGGATGAGTAATTTGTATTTTCTCCTGTGTTCATCTATATTCTTTTTATTTTTTATAATGAAAATATGTGGATATCGGGACTTGGATAGGAGCATGTTATATTTGCATCCATTCAACAAATTGGCTACAACATGGAATGTTCTGGTTTTTGAAAGAGGACACAGCAGTAAAACCCTGCCGCATGACAAACTCTTCATGCCTGTTGTTGAACAGCCATGCAGAGTTTGTCATGCGGCAGGGTTTTTGTTGGTGTTTTTGACTCCATTTTTCCAGCAGTCTCCCAGCACCCCTGGAGGTCAGTAGGATCCAGCTGGCTACTCCAGTAGTAGCAGTAAACACAGTTCTTGAGTCTCAGGACACATTCAGGGGCCCTACAGAAACATGGAAACATTTTAATTTCCTTTAAAATCAGAAAAAAGGCTGGGCGTGGTGGCTCAGGCCTGTAATCTCAGCACCTTGGGAGGCCAAGGTGGGCGGATCACAAGGTCAGGAGATCGAGACCATCCCGGCCAATATGGTGAAACCCCGTCTCTACTAAAAATACAAAAAAGTTAGCTGGGTGTGGTGGCACATGCCTGTAGTTCCAGCTACTCAGAAGGCTGAGGCAGGAGAATTGCTTGAACCTAGGAGGCGGAGATTGCAGTGAGCCAAGATCATGCCACTGCACTACATCCTGGGCGACAGTGAGAGACTCCGTCTCAAAAAAATAAAATAAAATCAGAAAAAAATAAATATAATTCAGCCTCGATTATATCCATTTTTGTACCAATGCGATCATAAATATATCACTTTTACTTTTTTTTCAATCAGTGAGGGGGATCACAAAGGTAAAAGTGCCTAGGTTCACAGAAGCCATCATGCAACCCCAGAGAGGACTGTTTACATTTGCTGGAGAAAGAAACCCAGACGGAAGCTACCAAGCTTTCTCAGGCTGGCCAGTGGTATTAAATTTGAATTCGAATTCTAGTCTGAGGCCTCCACCATGCCACCTTGTTTCTGTTTCCCAGCAGTGACTTCTGAATGCATGATTTTTCAACATCTCATTGAAGCTATATTATTATTTTATTTTCCTTCAGACAAACAGGGTGTTGCAAAATCTTGCCCTTTTCTTCCACGACCAGCTCTTGCAGCCAGGTAATTTTGCATGAGCTGTGCCTTGACAACCATGGGGTTTGTGTAAACTATAAACACCTACCAGCACGTGTTGATATCTTATCTGTACCTCTTAGCAGAGAAAGTAACAGTCTTAATGGGTGAAAGCCTATGAAATAAGAAATGTCTTCATTTATTATTGTGCTGTGGCAGGCTAACAAATCTTAACCCTATTAGCAGCCACATGGTAGAAACAAATTGGTTGTCTTTCCATTTTAGTACCAGACTCAAGAACCTGAAGACATGACTGTTTTTAAGTATCTATCTAAGAATTTAGTTTTTGATTGAATATGAATCACAAAATAGAAAGATGGAGGTTAGGTGAGTAAAAAGTAGGTCGGTAAATGAAAACTCAATACAGTTAAATTGCTGGTTCCCAGGAGCTCTTGCACTTTGCTGGGTAGGTCATAATTCAGAATTTGGTGCACATTGGCTATAGCAAATATTTTAGGTTTTATGGGACATGCTGTCTCTGTTGAAACTGCTTAATTCTGTTATTATAGCATGAAAGCATAATATATATGTATAGCCATTATGTGAACCAGTGAGTGTGACTGTATTCAAATAAAACTTTATTTACAAAAAGAGGTGGTGGGCCAGAAATGGCCCACAGGCTGTAGTTCACCAACTCCTGGGGTAGGTCTTGCTGCCGTTCATGACTCGGATGATTCCATGGATAGAGCACAAAGCCATTGGGTTTGATTTGCTCCACCTCCTCACCATGGCCTTCACGGCCCTGACGTCACATCACATCTTCCACACCTTGGACACGCTGGCCTCCTGGCTGCTCTCCAGACAAGCCAAGTTCATTCCCACCTCCTCTCCTTTGTCATTGCTGAGCTCTCTCCCTAGAACAGGTTCACCAGATTCAGCAAATAAAAATACAGGCCACCCAGTTACATTTGAATTTCAGATAAACAACTAATAATTCTTGTGGTATAGGTACATCCTATGCAATACTTGGGATATGCTTATCCCAAAACACGTTGCTCAGGTGCACATTACACTTAACTGGATGCCCTTTATTTTACTTGGCAACCCTGCCTTAGAATCCCCTCCCTCTCGATCTTTACCTGGCTGGCTGCTTCTTGCTTTTCATTGCAGATATCACGTCCTCAAAGTTGCCTTTGCTGCCTACCCTATTTGGCTGGTTTCTTCTTCTAGGCACTCTGTCACTCTAGCTGTCTTATTTTCTTCTTATCTGAAATTATCTTATTAGATTACCTGAGCAGTATCTGTCTTTCTATGAGAGCAGAGACCTTACCTCTTTTATTCCTCCATATATGTTGAGTGTTCATAAGATTGACACAAAAGTAATCGCATTATTATTTTTAATGGCAAAACTTAAATTACTTTTACACCAACCTAATAGCAGGGACCCTGGAACCTAGTAGGTCTTGAAGAAATATTAGTTGAATGAGTGAATGAATGACTTTTAAATCATACTCACCCAAAAGCTAAATGTGCCCCAAAGGGATAAGAATGTGAATAAAACTATCAACTATGGAGCACCAAGTGTGTACCAGGGAAGGCCCAGCTGCTTACACTCTGCTAAGCCGCAGAAGCACATGGAGCAAGCTGTATCCTCAATTCAAAGATGAGGAGAAAGAGGCTCACTGAATCTCTAGGACCGGCTCAAGGTCTCAGAGGCAGTAAATGGTTGAGGTGGGAATCAGGTCTGTCATTTGGGGACCCAAGGCTCTGGAGTCCCCAGGACCCTAAAAAGAATCCATGTCAATGAAATGTGTCCACACTTCCTTTGAATTTCATTCTACTGGAGCACTAATAAAAAGAGAAGAAAACCTCTGGCCCACGTGGAAAGAAAAAGTCACTTCACTTTGGCGTCATTAACTACATCACCTTTTCAAGCTAGTTCTTCACAACTGTGAAATATGCTGAATAAGATTCTTAGAATGAGCGGTTAGGAAAACAAAATAAAGCAGAGCAATGCAAAATAACTCACCGGCCCAGGCTTCATTTTTCTAGAATTCTCTGCCCTCGGTGTAGAAGAAACAGGGACTCTACTTTATCACGCTCTCATTAATAATTCACTACTCAAGGCCGGGCATTGTGGCTCACGCCTTTGATCCCAGCACTTTGGGAGGCCGAGGTGGGCAGATCACCTGAGGTCAGGAGTTTGAGACCAGCCTGGCCAACATGGTGAAACCCCGTTTCTACTAAAAATACAAAAATTAGTCAGGTATGGTGGTGCGTACCTATAATCCCAGCTACCAGGAAGGCTGAGGCAGGAGAATGGCTGGAACCCAGGAGGCAGAGGCTGGAATGCCTATCATTTCCCCTTTAGAGGTTTCTGTCTTCCCATCTATAAAAGCTGAAAGTAGAGGAAACAAATGCATATTACTAAGTGAAAGGAGGCAGTCTGCAAAGGCTACATGCTGCATGAGTCCAACTATATGACATTATGGAAAAGCCAAAACTATAGAGACAGTAAAAAGATCATTGATTGCCAGGCGCTAGCAGGGAGGGAGGGATGAACCGGCAGAGCACAGAGGGTTTTCAAGGCAGGAACACAGCTCTGTGTGGTACTAGAAGAGTGGTTGCATGTCAGTATATATCTGTCAGACCCATAGATTGCACAGCACAGCTGTCCCTTATCCACAAGGGAATACGTTCTGAAATCTTCAGCGGATGCCCGAAACCATGGACAATAACAAATGCAGCGTATATTACGTTTGCTCCTGTATGTACATACCTATGATAAAGTTTAATTTGCAAATTAGGTAGAGTAAGAGATTAACAACAACAGCTAATAATAGAATAGGACAGTTGGCCGGGTGCGGTGGCTCACACCTGTAATCCCAAGCACTTTGGGAGGCTGAGGCAGGTGGATCACCAGGTCAAGAGATCGAGACAATTCTGGCCAGCATGGTGAAACCCCATCTGTACAAAAATATAAAAATTAGCTGGATGTGGTGGCATGCACCTGTAGTCCCAACTACTCAGGAGGCTGAGTCAGGAGAATTGCTTGAACCTGGGAGGCGAAGGTTGCAGTGAGCCGAGATCACGCCACTGCACCCCAGACTGGCACCTGGTGACAGAGAGGGACTCTGCCTCAAAAATAAATAAATAAATAAAATAAAATAGGACAGTTATAACAATATACTGTCAAAAATTATGTGAATGTGTCTTCTTCTTCACTCTCTCTCTGAAAATATCTTTTTTGTTTGTTTTTTGTGGTTTTTTTTTTTTTTTGGTTGGTTGGTTGGTTTTGAGACAGTCTCACTCTTGCCAGCCAGGCTGGAGTGCAGTGATTCGATCTTGGCTCACTGCAACCTCTGCTTCCCAGGTACCAGCGGAGGTTTCTCATGCCTCAGCCTCCCAAGTAGCTGGGATTACAGGTGCCTGTCACCATGCCCAACTAATTTTTGTAGTTTTAGTACAGACAATGGGGATTTCTCCACGTTGGCCAGCCTGGTTTTGAACTCGTGACCTCAAGTAATCTACCTGCCTTGACTTCCCAAAATGCTAGGATTACAGGCATGAGCCACCATGCCCAGCCTCAAAATATCTTATTGTACTACGTGCACTTATTTGTGGGCCACGGTTCACCTTGGGTGACTGAAACTTTGGGAGGAGGCCTCGGATAAGGGGGCACTGCTGAACAACACCTAAAGGGAACCCTAATGAAACTTTGGGCGGTAATGACATGGCAGTGTAGTTTCGTTCATGGTGACAAATGAACCACTCTGGTGCGGGATGTTGTCAGTGGGGAGGCAGTGGTGGGGGCGGGGGCAGGGGGGAACTGAAAAATCACTCTGTGTTTTTTTTTTGTTCAGTTTTGCTGTGAACCTAATTATAAAAAAAATAAAAACCAAGAAGCCACGTCTTCTGATCTTGTTTCTTTGCATGGGAAGCGTTTGTCAGCACATGGCCGCTGCGTTCAGATATGTGACCGTGCTCATACATTTTTTTGTTTGCTGTAGCTTCCGCCTGAAGTTGGTGCCCTGTCCTTTGGTGGCCCTGTGCCCACAAAATCACATACATAGTGATACACACTTTGTTCGCCATCCAAGAACACTGATGCACATCTGAGGGATCAATCTTATTGATTTTCTTTTTTCCAAGTGCCTCTGTCAGAATGAACACAAAGTATTACTCTGTCTCCCAAATCCATAGGCATGTTATTGGATTCCTGCAGTTTTATAGGTGCTAGCCACAGTTACTGTTGCATTATGTTTCCTTGAAGAAGATGCAGGATAATTGTCAAATGGGTTAAAGAAAAAAAAAAAACTGCGTGTTACCCTCTGAAAAACTGAATTTCCAGTTATACTCCAGGGCTCTCCATGAAAAGCGTGAGTGGAAAACAATTTTTTTTTTCCGGGAGATTTAAAATGCCTTGGAGCATGAATGGCCAAAGAAAACAAAGATTGCAAAGCAAGGTTGATTAATGGATGGACAGATAATGGCGATGCTGTGACATTGCCACCCTGATGTCCCTAAAGCTTCCTACACTCTTGATTAGGTATATGAAGACGATTTCTTACTGATGCCAAGGTGAGCTCCGAATTGTGGCATCTGTCATGAAAATCTCCCTGGCTCCAGAAATTTATCTGAGTGGGGCTGTTCTCATTTTGTCTGTTTCTTCAAAGAGGAACGGGTCAGATCTTGTGTTTCCAGAACAGACATAGAAGGTAAGAGGTGGAGCCTACCAGACACGAGAGCGTTTCCCGACTCAGCGTGGCTAAGCCTGGAAGTCTGAAACGGTCTCATCAATTACTCCCTGCCTTTCCACTGGCCTGGACACACTCAGGCCACTGAAGACAGAATCACTGATCTCCAAACCCAGGATGCTTCTTGCAGAAACTTCCACTTCCTCTTGTGTCCTGTTTTCTCAATCTCTGAGCATTTGTGCTGAGTCTAACATAAGGAAAAGGTGAAATATTGTGACACCAAAGCCTGAAGCCTCGTTCCAAGGAAGTGTTGAGTTCTGTCATTTCCTTCCTTTCAGCCTCCTCAAATCCTCCCTCTATGGGAGGCTGCCGGGAGCCAAAACTGCTGTGTTTGGCTGGTGCTAATATTAAACTCCTGAGCACCCCACAATTGCCCTTACCTCACCAGCACACCTTCACCCTGGCAGAAACGTCCATTCTCCTGAGGGGGGATATTAATTCTAGCTTGGTCCACATTTAGATGGGTGCATTTCCTGTGCAAACGCTGCTGACATTTATGAAATCTAATTTAATAAATGTCTATGATATAGCACTCATTAACATACTGTAAAATGGCTCCAGAGTAGCCCATTTTAATCAAATAAATTGTTGCTGCTGGTACCACAGGCTGTTCTTTTATTATGGGAAAGGCAGCAGCCCCCAGCAGAGGAGCAGGGGCCGGAGTTTGTGTGGGGCCCCCGGTTGGGTCCCGCAGCTCCACCCAACGATGCGGTGAGGGGCCTGCGTCTCTCTGCATTTGCTCCTGATACGAGATAATGAAAAATTGCTTATCATATATCATCTCCATAAATCTTAGCGACAATAAGTCATAAAACCTCGTGTCCTTACATATGGTAGCTGCCCCCCGGGGATCGTGTTGCCATATGTGAACAGCAGCTTCTGGGGAAGAAAAAAAAATTCTGTTGCATAAGAAAAACTTCGAGAACTGCTTTCCATACCTAGAGTGAGCATGCCTCCTGCCCTTCCCCATCTCTCCTGTTTTGATTTTATTTTTTTCCCTTTCCTTTGCCCCCTCACCACGGGGCTGCTTCCTTTTGTTCCAAATTACCATCAGAAGAATTCCCAGCGCACTAATTAGGAAATTTTGTGGTTTGCTAAATTCCCTTTCTGTCTGTCACAACAGAATGAGTGAATAATCACCCCCAGCCTCAACGTAGGACACAGGTATTTAGGCTTTGTGTGGCTGAACAGGCACTCTTGTTTTCTCTGGGGCTGCTCCCAGCTGACCGCGAGGCCCCAGTCCGAAAACTGTCCCCAGCTAATGAGAAATGCCTATTTATTTTTCAAGCGCAACTCGTTTTCATATCTATCATCTAAATTAAAGGAGACAGGAGAAGGGGGTCTCTCAAATCCAGCCGGCCTGGAGCCTGTGTTCTGAACACACAATGAGAGGGAATCACCCACTTCACGCTGGCCATGAAAATAGGTCCCTGTTTTCTTCCTTAGGCCAGTTGCACACGTGAGATGGAGAAAAGGGTCAAGGATTTTCTTTTTCTTTTTTAGTTCAACAATTTGATTATCTTTTGCCTCTTGGACAGGGCCAGACCCACACATAGGGCGGTCGTGGGGGGAGACTCTCCGGGGTGAAGCAGAGGACCCCTGCAATTTATCGTTTCTAAGAATTCCTATTTCCAGGCGAAAACACGGATGTGTTATCGTGGAAAGTAACGTGTGCCGCGTTGTGTGGAGCTCTCCAGCAGCAACTTATCTGGACTCAAGAGGGGACACTCCTTTCCTGAGATATTTTATCCGAAAGTCATAAACAAAACTAAGCTCCTGATATTTGGTCAACAAGAGCAAACACTCAGAAAGCCAGGCAGGAAGTTAGAGGCAGTGTGGGGAGGGGAGGGAGGACCTTATAGCTCGAAGAAAGGGAAGCCGGCCAGGGAGGTGCGGTAGGGCTGGGGACCCCCTCCCCCAAACTTCTGCTCCCCGCAGGCCTCCCTCCTTCGGTTTTCTGTCCCCTGTGCCGTGATCCTGTGCAGGAAGCCCACTTTGAGGGCCATCAGTCCCCCAGCCCATGCTAACATCACACATCCAGACAGCATGATTTGAACCTTTGGGTCACCCCTGGAAACCGGCTGGGAGAGGAAGAAGACAAATCCCCTCCACCCCCAAAATAGAATGGGATAGATACTGGCAGGAGCTCTTTTGATATTTGGCACCAAGTTGCAGACAGACTGACTTTGTGCTATTCTGATGCTAATTATTTTACCAAGTGTTATTTGATTGTTTCTATAAAAGGTTTATGTCAGTGTAATTCACCACAGGCTTTTTAACGACCTCAAGATGCAAGCAAGAAATGTACCCAGAGTCCATTAAAGAATTAGGTTCTATGAATGCCTGAGTCTGCTGGAAGGGGTCGGCTGCAGGCACCTCCTCAGCCTCATAGGAAAATGAGAATGGCGTGCCTCTGGCTTAATAACTTTTGGTAAAAGAAGGCATAAAAAAAATATCCTTTTTGTCTGTGAATTCGGCTTGTAGCGTGTCTTGGGAATTCTGGCATTCTGGAAACAATGTGTTTGCCTGGACTCCGTGTTTCTAACTTGAATATAAAGCTGGTGTGCTGGTGTGCAAATAAGAATAATTATGATTGATGTCACAGTCATCATTGTAATACTTCATGAGTGAAAAACAAGAGGCCATCTACAATCCTCCTAAAACAAAACTACGTAACACTTCATTGTCTCTCCTTTATCCATGGAGAAATAGCCAAAAAACAACAAAGCGACTTCCTCAACTTTCTACAGGGAGAGAGTAGCAGGATGATTCAGGCTGTGGGATGCTCTCTGATCAGTATGGTCTTCTAATCCCAATCCCATTTCTCAGCCTTGGACAGAACTAGTGTTAAATTGACGACTCGGAGCTCTGCACTCCCAGGAACAGTATCTGAGTCACTTTTCACTTCTCTCATTTCTGTTTCTTCATCTGTAAAACTGGAGTGGGGGAAGGGACACTCCTGCCTGGATATTTAAAACTTTCAGCTTTAAAAATATACAATTCTGTGAAAGTCACAATAAATGGCTGATCTTTTTTTTTTTTTTTTTTTTTACAATTTAACCATAAACCACTTCCTTCTTTTTATTCTTGCAAATGTAGTGTATCACTGTGAAGAGAAACAGAAGCAGCTATATTTCGAAGAATTTGTAAGAATAAAGCCTACTTAGCATACCCGTCTCTGCGTCCCCAGCATGTTGACATGGAGTCTGTCACAGAGACACTGCCCAATAACTCACGGCTAAATGAATGAATGGGATGACCTAATTCAGGTCCCTGAATCCCCAAGAACTCCGTCAGACCACAGCAGAATCAGAGGCAGTTTTGCTGCTGTGGCTCAGCCATCTCCTGGTGGTGTCCCTGTGTAACTATTAGCAGTGAGTGATCGGCCGCTTCCATCCTGTGCTGCGGGTGGCAGCTCAGGGGCACACACAGCAGCTACAGCCCCCGCCCCCTCAAGCTGGGCACATCCCGTCTCTCAGTGCTGCTGGTAGGAGACAGGTGCTGTGTTCAGGCACAAGCAGACACATAGCGCTTTGCTGAAAGGAGATAGGGAAGGCCTCACCCAAGAGGGATGCTTCATAGGAAGTTCAGATTTTTATGGTGAGGGACATTCCGAGGACCATAATATAATACACCAAGGGATGCAACGGTATGGCCCCTGGTGAGGAGAGGGAAGACATTAGTCACAGGGTTTGTGACTTGAGAGTTGCCATTGCTTTATAGACAAGGAAACCGAGGCTGCAGGATGTTAAATAGCCAGCTCCAAAGTCACACAGTAGAAAGAGGAGGGCCCAGGATTAAACCCAGGTCTAACTGACTCCACAGCTCTTGCCCTTTCTAATATGGCACAAGCAGAAAGAGGGGGTGGAGGCCTAGAGAGAGAGCAGAGCTGTCAGTGGCCCCACGGCAACCATAGGATGTAAGCTGCATTGTAGCTGCGGAAGGAAAAGTGATCCAGGCTTTGAATGCTGACCACATTGAGCAAGGCAGCATCTAGACCAGCTTCACTCACAACCTGAGCCATTCCTACTTTAAGGGGACTTCTACCTCAACACAGCTCTATTCTTGGATAGCAGAGGGGTTCTTCAACAGCTGGAGTCCTGAACCACACAGTAATTTTCCTTCCTTCCTTCCTTCCTTCCTTCCTTCCTTCCTTGCCTCATTCCTTCCCTCCATTGCTCCCTCCTTCCTTCCTTTTTCCTTCCTTCTTTTCTTCCTTCCTTCCCTCCCTTCCTTTTTCCTTTGTTTCTTACCTCTCTCCCTTCCTTCTTTCCTTCCTTCCTTTTTTCCTTCCTTCCTCCCTCCCTCCCTTCCTTTTCCTTCCTTCCTTCCTCGTTCTTTTTTCCTTCCTTCCCTTCGCTTTTTTTCTTCCTCCCTCCCTCCCTTCCTTGCCTCATTCCCTCCCTCCATTGCTCCCTCGTTTTTCTTTCCTTCCTTTTTTTTTCTTCCTTCTTCTTTTTTCCTTCCTTCTCTCCCTTCCTTTTTCCTTCCTTTCTTCCCTCCCTCCCTCCCTTTCTTCCTTCCTTCCTTCCTTCTGTCTCTAAAAATGTGTTAACTTGTATCCTATGTCCGGTACTTTGCTATGTGCTAATGAAGTAACAACAGTCCTGACCGTGTAGACCTCAACGTTTGGGTGAGCTTGTCCATGGTTGAGGTCAATGTTAGAGCTTCCCTCAAAGATTTCGAGTTCTCCCTTCCTTCAGGACACACAGTCCTTTGAGGTTAAACCTGGGCATGTGAATTGCTTTGTTCAATGATATGCAAAGAGAAATAAACATGTCACCTCTGGAGGGAAGCATTCAAGAGCTAGTGCAGGATTTCCTATGGTCTCTCTTCCCCTGCCTCAGTGACTGCTGACATCCTATGACATGGAAATACCATACAATTTGAACAGTTTAGAAGGTTAAGACAACACATGAACTAGAGTCCTGGAGGAGTTCCCTGATCCTGCAGTGGATGTCATGGACGTGTGCATCTTTCAGTTCTTGAGATTTGGAGGTTATTTTTTATGACATAGTCTAACACAGTTTATCCTGATTAATAAACCTACATTTTGATCTTGGCTTCCAACTGCTCCTATGGCTTGTCTTTTACCCAAACCATCTCTTTGAGACTTTGGTCTTCCTTCTAGCTTTTAAGCTCCTTGAGCATCAGTCCCTGTCTTATTTACCTCCGTATCCCACTGATATAGTTTGGATATTTGTCCCTTCTAAATCTCATGTTGAAATGTGACCCCCAGTGTTGTAGGTGGGGCCTGGTGAGAGGTGTTTGGGTCACGGGGGCAGATCCCTCACGGATGGCTTTGTGCCTTCCTCACAGTAATGAGTGAGCTCTCACTCTATTAGTTCACATGCGATCTGATTGATTGCGAAAAACAACCTGGCATCTTCCCTTCTCTCTGGCTCCCTCTCTTGCCGTGTGACCTGCTGGCTCCCCTTGCCTTCCGCCATGAGCAGAAGATTCCTGAGGCCCTTGCCTTCTTCCATGAGCAGATGCTGACACCGTGCTTCTTGTACAGCTTGAGAACTGTGAACCAAATAAATGTCTTTTTTGAGACGGAGTCCTGCTCTGTCACCCTGGCTGGAGTGGAGTGGCACCATCTCAGCTCACTGCAATCTCTGCCTCCTGGGTTCAAACAGTTCTCCCAAGTAGCTGGGATTATAGACATGTGTCACCACATCCAGCTAATTTTTGTATTTTTGGGAGAGACAGGGTTTCACCATGTTGGCCAGGATGGTCTCAATCTCCTGACCTCATGATCCACTCACCTCGGCCTCCCAAAGTGCTGAAATTACAGGTGTGAGCCATCACGCCCAGCCATAAATCTCTTTTCTTTGTGAATTGCCCAGCCTCAGGTACTCCTTTGTAGTGACACAAAATGGACTAAGACACTCTCACTCTTGGTTTAGTGTGTGGCAGAGAACAAGAGCTGAGCCAGTGTTTGCTAAGTGGATAAGTAGGAGAATGTGTAAGTGAACGCCCTCAACCACAAAGCTGGTAAAGGCAGTGCTAGCCTAGGCAGTGATCTGAAAGGTGTAGAAAGGATGGATTTGTGAGCTCAGACAGCTGAGGGCATTTGTCCAGCTAGTGGTGGGGCCAGGATCTGAACTCAGGTGTGTCGACCCCAAAGCTCATCCTCTTGCCATCCCATCATTCCCACTGACTCCCCCCGGATCTCGCCTAGTTTTGCTGATCTTTCTTCTCCAATGGGTGATGTGTAATAAAAATGTGCTCTACTCTCCAAAACGACCCTTCCCCTGGCAGAGTGGGGGTTGCCTCTTGGGAAAGATTGTTGAGCGTATTATTACTAAGAAGGAAAATAATTAATATTACTTGAGTATTTTCTGGGTTTCAGGCACCTGATCCCACAGTGGACATTATCTGTGTGTGAAATACGTACATTATTGACATGCTATTTAATGTTCGTAATAACTCTATGAAGAATGTCTCATTTTTATCCCTGGTTAAAGAGAGAAAGCTGTAGCTCAGAGAGGTAAAGTAACTGGATCAAAATCGCACAGCTCACAAGTAGCAGAGCTGGAACTGGAGCACAGATCTGACTCCATAATGGAAGCTCTTAACAACTATTTTATGTCACATCTTGCTGTGGGAAGTGTGTATGAGTTTATGAGAAAGAAAAAGAGAGAGGCTTCTTGGGGGCTGGCAGTGATATAGGAATTTTTTTTTCTCTGCTTACTGTTTATCCAAGTTTGTCACTTGTGTTTTTACAGGAAGCTGTAAGGACTTCCTGCTTTAACTCTCACAGATGCTGACCCTGATAATCCCCTATTTACATACCTACTGGGCAAGGCAAAGCCCAAGCTGCTGACTCTTGTGGGATTTCAGGACAAGCACTGATGGATCACCTCCTCCCCCATTATCTCTAGTGCTGCCTCCCAGAACCCACTGAGTGGGAGTGGGGGAGGGTCGTCTTTCCTCTGTCCTGTAGCACAGCTGTTAAGCTCTGGACTAGGACCCTTTCATAAATGTTAACTTCCATTGATCTTAACGACTGCTGGGGCCTATCTTCAGGAATGGTTATGCCCATTTTATAGCTGAGAAAACCAAGGCTCAGCTTGAAGCAGTACTTCTAAACTGGGTGCAATTGCCACAATGCGAGTGGGAGGTGCTGTGGCCAAGAGGGTGAAGGCCAAGAATGCTATTCTGTATCCTGCAATACACAGGACAGCCCCTACTACAAAGAGTCGTAGAGTGACCCAGTCCAAATGTCAGTAGTGCCCAGGTGGAGAAATTTTGATTTAGATATTTCATGGAACATTCAAGCCATAGGGCTGGGATCTTAACCCATGCCTGTCAAGACCGTGTATAAAGAAAGTCATGAGGACCCTAAACCAACAGGGCCCTTCCCCAGCACCTCCATGTGGTGGCTTCCTGCCGCCTGCACGTACCTGGTATCACCGGGACCATCCCCTCTAGGGTGTCAGCTGGCTCCTTCTCTGAACACTGTATCTCACCTTTGTGAACTTGCGCTTTTGACACTAGCCTCCCTGAAGGCTAATCTGTGTCAGATTATTATATGTTAAACTTTTTCAGTGCTGCAGAAAAAGTAGCAATTGAATATGAATTTCCTCAGAGAGGCAATTTACTTCTATAGAAGGATGTGGCTCCCAGATGGAATATAGCAAGCGCACACCTGGACAAGGAAGGGGAAGGGGTGCTGATTCCTGACAGAGGCCACCCCTACTGTTGTCTCATTCCCCTGTTGGCTAGGGTTAGACCACACAGTCTAGTCTAATTCTGATTGGCTATTTTAAAGGGAGCAGGGGTACAGGCTGGAGTGGCGGGATGGGTAGTTTGGCAGGAAGGATGGTTACAGGCAGGTCAGAGCAGGTAACCAGGGGTCAAAGCAGGTGACCAGAGCAGGTGACCGGAATGAGTCAGGATGGAACAGGGGACGGAGGAACAGATGTGAACTACTGACTAGAACTGGTGGAGAAGGTTGTTTACTGAAACTACAAGGAAGCTAAACTTTAAAATGAAGAATTAAAGAATAAGAAAGCCGAACATACTGACATCCTGATTCTTTGAAGAGAAACTTGGGGTTCGCTATATCTAACGATATTGTACGTTTTGTTTCTAAATTACCCTTGATCACAGATTCGTGAAGATTAAGGCCTGGTTCATTCATCAGAGACCGTCCTGATATATTTCACTCATTTAGAAAACACTCACTGTGTGCCTGGCCTGTAGTAGGTGGTCAGTCTGCACAAGGGAAGCAAGGTGTAGCACAAAGTGAACCGTTATCGTTGTAGTCGTAACAACAGCAACCACCACTGACACTGACGGAGCTTTTGTGCCATCCAGGCACCGTCTCAACTCACTCTCTAGTGACCCTACTAGACGTGTTTTATTGAAGGGTGTGGGGGAAACGCAGAAGGGAGAGCGAAGGCTGCCTGGGTGGTTGAAGAAGACAACCTGAAGATCTGAGTAGAGATTTGGAAGAGGAATAGCTCTGTGGGTAAAGGCATAACATGCAGGAACAGCAGCAAGACGAAAAGCCCTAGGGGAGCCTGAATCATGCTGGCTCTAGAAAATTGCACAGAATTTGCTGAGAATGATGGTTTCCAGCTTCATCCATGTTCCTGCAAAGGACATGAACGAGAACACATGGATGCAGGGAGGGAAACGTCACACACCGAGGCCTGTTGCAGGGTAGGGGAGCTAGGGGAGGAATAGCACGGGGTGGGGTGATTGGGGAGGGATAACATTAGGAGAAATACCTAATGTAGATTACAGGGGGAAGGATGCAGCAAACCACCATGATATGTATATACCTATGTAAAAATCCTGCACGAACTGCACATGTTCCACAGAACTTAAAGTATAATTAAAAAAAAAAAAAGTTGCTCCAAGTAATTCAGGAAATAAAGATAGTATTTGGAGTTGACCAGATGTCTGGCATTACACAGCTAAGTCTTGTAATGACTAGAAATTGAGATGATACACCTCAATTTATAGGTAGCCTCCATCACTCAGGGCAAAAGTCTCCAGGCTTAGATAGAGGCCCAAACAGACCCCTGCAGAGCTCTCATCTTCTGCCCTGTAAAAATTTCCAGGGCTTTCCCCAATGTTCATTGTCATGCAGACTTCAGAGGCCTCTTTGAATGGCACTGAAGTTGGTTTCCCAAAATAAAAGGTGCAGAGGATGGATATGGGGCAGACAACTCAAGCGTTTATAAGAATTAGAATTATTTTATAATATAAGAATTAGAATTATTTAGATGATGTTCATGCCCAAGTCAATATGGATGTGACATAGAAAACCCAATTAATTAACCAAGGAGGTTCTTTACTGAGCACCTATCATGCTCTTGAATGCCTGAGGGACAAAAAGCGATGAGAAAGGTGAGGTCCCAGCCACAAAGACTTTGAGGTCTTGTGAGAAACCTGCAAGGCAAACAAAATCAAGGACATGGTGGAAAGTCACCCAATAGAGACGCTGGAATTGAAACCACCATGGGAGAAGGGAGTGGGGGTGGTATGTAAAGGCAAGATCAAAGGAAGTCTCTGCAGAAGGCGGCACTCAGGCTGGTCTTGGAGGAAGGAAAGGTGGATGGAGCTATTGAGGGCATTTAAGGTCTCTAAGACCAGTATCTAAGGAAAAGTCAAGGGATTCTAAATTCAGATCAGGTCCCAACTCCCTTGGACATCATGTAAGGTCCTTCATTGTCAGGTCTCCACCTCTATGCAAAGGGTTATCTCTGGACTCTCTGCCTCCACTCAGGCCTGATTCACACCGAAACCCCAGCTCCTAAAAGTCATCTGCGATCTATGGTCACATCATGGTTTCAAGCTTTTGTCCAGGCGCTTTTCTTTCTCTGCAAGATGAACAACTCTTTAACCTCATATGAGCAGCTCAAATGCTGCCTCCTCCAGGCTGCCTTCCTGCATTTGCTCTACTCTTTCCTCTTTGTCCGTGTCCCATGTCACAACCCTGCATGTTACTTGTTGACATGGCTGACTTTCTCAACAGAACGTGAGCAGCTCCTTTAGACCAGGGACCTGTCTGACTTTACACTTCCTTGCACATCTTTACCTAGCACAGAGCACGACTCGTACTGAAGGTGCGCTAATTATCTGTTGACCACATGTGTGAATTGCACTAGGAAATGATCTCCTGCAATGGGCTGATTTACTCATAGAAACTCGAGGTGTGTTCGCAGTTGCTCAGTTCAGTACAGTGACCACTAACAGCATGACGCTATCTAACTCTGATAGAAGAAAAACTTCAGCCGAATTAAATGTAAAGGAGTTTAATTGAGCAATGAAGGATTCACAGATCTGATGGCTCCCAGAATCACAGCCGATTCACAGAGATTCCAGCGCAGCCACTTGGTGGAAGAAGATTTTTAGACCAAAAAAGGGAAATGACGTACAGAAATCGGAAGTGAGGTACAGAATGGCTGGACTGGTTACCGCTCAGTGTTTGCCTTATCTGAACACAGTTTGAACACTCAGCAGTGGATGAGTTGTTGAGGTACAGCTGCTGGGACTGGCCAAGACTCAGCTGCTGTTACAGCACATACTCCTAAGTTAGGTTTTTCATCCTTGTCTCCCTGTTAAGCTAGGTTGTGATTTGTCCACAGGGACTCAAACACAGAAGTACAGAGTCCTTCTCAGGTCATATTTAGTTCCCTTTAACAATTTTAAGTTACAATAAAATAAAATTTTAAAATGTAGTTTGGGGGTTATACTCACCACACTTCAAGGGTTCAGTCACCACATTTGGCTCATGGTTATGGGATTAGTGCGGATATAGAACATTTTCATTTTAGCAGGAAGTTCCATTGAACAGCACTGATCTGGCCTTTATAGAGTAGAGGACGGCCTTCTAAGTTTGTTCTCCTGTCTCTGTTCACACCCTCTTCCTCCTCCCCAAGTTTTGCTGCAGCCGACCCTCTGGGCAATTGCATGTCGCTGTTTGTACAGTGCAGAGAGCTACAGAGGGATTTGGTGAGCTGGGGTTTGCTGAGGGTTATTACTACTCTGTGTAAATCAAATCGCTCCTCCTGGGTGGACTTCAGGCCTGCAGAGAGAGCCCAGCAGTTGTTGTCTTAAGACACAGGTACCTGTCATGGCAAATGCTGGAGCCAAGCTACCAAGCAAGCTGAACTCAGCTCCAGATTCACAAACACCTGGCAGGCTCAGAAACACAGATGTCTCTCAGCCTTTGACTGAAAATGTCCTGAGTGCGCAGAACAAGGACAGAGCTATCTGGGACTCTTCTTGTACAGATTTCTTGGAAAAGAAGAAAACAGCGACTTCCTTTCCATATGACCATCTGGGTCACTGATTTGGTGAAATGGCTTTGTCGAACCCAAGATCAGTAGATTTTAAACATTGTTATTTTTTTTCCCTTTGAAGTGGGTCGCTATAATACAAGCCCCATTTATAAAGCATCTTAAAAGAGTTTCTGTTCAGGTTGAGAGTGAGGAGAAGAATGTGGACACCTTTTATTTGCTCTTCCTTCCAATGCCATCCTGCTACACAACTTCAGGCGCTGCTCACACTGTAGTCGACAGAACTTGCCCACCCACCCTCCCCTTACGGTAGGTGGAGGCATGCGCAATTTGAAAACTCTGGTCTATGTGCAATCCTAATTTAAAAAAACAAGTAAAACATACATAACCTTTATAGTCGTAATAAAAACACTGTTTTTTCTATAACTTTTTTTAACGTGAGCACTGCTTCTTATATGATACCTTGTCTGATTTCTCAACAAAGCTGGAATGAAGCCTTGGGATGCAGGGATTCCTCTTATTCCTTTCTGTATCTTTAGCACCTAGTTTCGTTTCTGGAATACAGTAAGTGTTTAATATGTTATTTGAGAGGGGAGAGAAGGAGAGAGGATGGAATGGAGGGAAGGAGGGGGAAAAGGAGTAAAGAAGTGAAAAAAGAAAAGGATGGAAGAATGAGAAAAGGAGGAAGGGAAGGAAGGAAAGAATGAAGGAAGAAAGTTTGTGATAGATCATTAGCTCCAGTTACAGAGAAGGAAACTGAAGTGCAGTGAATTTCAGCAACCTATTAATTCTCAATGAGAGATAATAAGTAGAAAAGCCACAATGTGGCTGGGTGTGGTGGCTCACTCCTGTAATCTCAGCACTTTGGGAGGCTGAGGCAGGCGGATCCCCTGAGGTCAGGAGTTTGAGACCAGTCTGCTTAACATGGTGGAACCGCGGTTCTACTAAAACTACAAAAATTAGCCAGGCGTGGTGGCGTACACCTGTAATCCCAGCTACTCAAGAGGCTGAGGAAGGAGAATCTCTTGAACCCGGGAGGTGGAGGTTGCGGTGAGCTGTGATCCTGCCATTGTACTCCAGCCTTGGGAACAAGAGGGAAACTCTGTCTCCAAAAAAAAAAAAAAAAAAGAAAGAAAAGCAAAGCCATGATGTTAGCCCAGTTCTTCCAAACCTAAGCACATGCTTTTAACCATTCCTCCACCACCCCTTCAGGGTTTTTTTGAAAGGAAAAAGCCATATACGTGTAGTTAATTACTCATTCTCCTGTGGCACCTGCCTCTTCATGTATAAAACTGTCATGAAGGTCTGTCTCCCTCTGAGAAGGAATTTCCTCTCCTAGGATCCTGGACCCTCATTCCATGCCCTGAAATAACCCTCCCCTTTCCTTGTCTGTCAGCTGCAAATTGTAAGCCTGCATAAAGGATGCAAATTAAAAGTGCATCAACCAGCCCAGGAATTAAGACATTCATGAAGCGAAGCCGCGAGCAACCGGGCTTCGTGGGGCGGCTCGACTGGATCTGTTTAAATTCCACTTGTGTCAGGATGGAGGGATGCTCTTGTGCTTGTTCCATTTTTATAATGAAGCCGTATGTCTGGAAGTAGAGAAAAAAAAATCTCTGACATGGAGAAAAAAATATGAGAGGTATGATGTGTTTCTGAGATTACCGGGGGGACTTCCTAACGCAGGCTGAGCTGCTGTTAATGGGTCGTACTATGGCCATGATGTTAGGAATAATTAAACCGTGAGTTCAGCTAAATCCCAATTGCAGGAACACGACTACAGGACTTCACCCCCACCGCAAAACACACATGCAGAGAGAAAGACGGAAAGAGGGAGGGAGAGACAGAAACTTTCAAAGGGCTTATAACAGAACAAAGCAGAGTTTTTACTATCACAAAATCTTTATGGATCACCATCCTTGAGGTGAAGTTATATCCTTTATGATCACGTTTTGGTAGTTTCCTTAAATTACTGACGGCATTTCGCAGTGCCTGTGTGCTTGGAACAGAGCTAGCAAAGAGGCCCCTGTCCTCTGTCTGGAGGTGGGTTAATGATGGCACTCCTTGCGCAGCGCGTCCAGGACACCAAGGTTAATAAAACCCGTAGCTCTTCTTCATGGGTACCAGGGGATGGTTAATGTTCAGGATTGTGCAGGACCTCAGCTTAATGTTCCACATGAAGGATAGCGCTGCCAGACGACACCCTCCCTGGTGCCACCTTCACATATTAGCACATGCTGGAAGTGGGCTGAGCAAATCGGGAGACGTTAGGTGCTTCTCTTCCGGCTGGGTGTGATGGGCCAGCAGCCTGCTGTCCCGGAAGTTCCAGAGGTCTGCCTGTTTGGTTTGCTGAGAGCGTCAGACGAGGAGTTAGGAGAGCCTGTGCCCAGCCTCTACTGGCTCTTGAATGTGGGGCGAGTCTCTTCAGGTCCACTGGCCTTCTTTCTTCCTCTGTCCCAGGAAGGGCAGGAAGCAGCTCTGCCCTTCTTGGGCACATGTACAGAAAGAGATCTGGAGCACCGCCAGGTAATGCATCTGTTTTATGGTTGAAAACACAGGCTTTAGGGTCATGGGAAGCTAGAGTCAAATCTCAGCTCTGACACCTCTTATAGATAGAATGTTGATGCCCCACTCCCCCCAAATCCATATGTTGAAATCCTAACCCCCAGTGTGATGATGTTTGGAGGTAGGACCTATGGGAGGTGATCAGATCATGAGGGTGTGGCCTTACAAAAGAGGCCCTGGGGAGGTCGCTCCTTCTGCCGTTATAACATGGCTAGAAGGTACCAATTATGAACATGAACCAGGAAGCCAGCCCAAATTCGATGTCACCAGTCACCAAATCTGTCAGCTCCTTGATCTTAGACTTCCTAGCCTCTAGAATCCAGATAAATACATTTCTGTTTATTAATAAATAAACCGCCCAGTCTATGATACCCTGGTATAGCAGCCTGAAGAGACCAAAATGCCATCTAAATCCTGTGCTCCTTGGGGAGTTGCTGGACCACTCTGGCTTGATTTGGCTACTGCCTAAAACAGACCCTGAGACAGGATATAAAGGCGAGTAATTGGCTCGGAAGGAGATCCTGGGAAGTAGTTGCAGGAGCATAGGGAGAGCAGCAGGGAAGAGCCAGAGGCCATGGATGGGTCACTGTGGGCAGCTGGAAGTAATCCCACTGGGGACCTCTGGGAGGCAACATAGAGCATGAGCCTCAGAGTCTTCCCACCTGAGGGTGAGGGAGCTGGGGTATTTATACACCAACCCTGGTCAGCCATTGGCTGAGGGCCACTCTGTAGGTTCTAGCCTGCTATGCCCACGAGCAGAGTGGGCTTCTGCAGTCAAAGAAGCCGTGGGCAGAGAGATCCTAATGATGCTGGCAGTTGGAAGTGTGAATGGTGCGCACTGAAATGGAAAGGCCTGGGAGGAAATGAGTTGGATGAGTGACGGAATCCGCTACTTAAAGTCCAAAGTTCTTCCTCTCCAAAATGTGGCGAGCAAGTCCTACTTCTCTTTGCACTGTGTTGAGGACTAAATAAGTTAATGCAAGAGCCCAATAACTATTAGTTATGATCATTGATAACCTCAAGGGTGGATCTTTTTACTACAGTTAAGGTCATAACTTAGATCTCTGTGAACATGTGAAGTCATTCTACAGGACTTACATGTTTTGCTGTTTGGAAAAATCAGCTTTACTGTGTGTCTTGCACTCAAGGGAACTGAAGGGATAAACAGTGTGGGTCAAAGCTGTGCTTTCCTTCCGGGGACAAGAAAGCAGGGAGGAAGGAGTGACTTCTGTGCCTCATGTTTAAATAGACAATGAAAGTTGTCCAGTGGTATTGTCTGCTCAGATGGTAAATTACTTCCTCAACTAATAGGATTCTGTCATACAGCCTGTTGTTTTCCAAGTTTCTGGGAGTCCTTCATTTGTTTCTTTTGTTTGTTTGTTTTCTGGAGATGGAGTCTCACTCTGTCACCCAGGCTGGGTACAATGGCGTGGTCTCAGCTTACTGCAACCTCCATCTCCCAGGTTCAAGCAATTCTTCTGCCTCAACCTCACCAGTAGGTAGGACTACAAGAGCGTGCCATCACGCCCAGCCAATTTTTGAATTTTTAGTAGAGACGGTGTCTTACCATGTTGGCCAGGCTGGTCTCGAACTCCTGACCTCATGATCCACCCGCCTTGGCTTCCCAAAGTACTGGGATTATAGGTGTGAGCCACTGCGCCCGGCCCATTTCTTAGACCATTTGAGACTTTGTTTCTGTGAGGCTGCAGGTCAGTGAATTTCTTCACCCAGAGGGTGAAGTGATGTCCCTGTGTAGGTGCCCAGAACCTCTTGCTCAGACTTCATAAGAACACAGGGAGACATCCCAAAGGGTGGTATCTCCAAATGGCCCCTCCATCCTTTGGCCTTTACCCCTTCCCCTGGGGTCCTAGGATAAATTCCTCAGAGTGCTGATAGATTCCTAGCGGATATGGATTTACTGCTATACTGCTACATCTGGGAGTATTTGAGACCTTTGAGTCCAGAGTGTCACCCACTCTGAAGAAGGAACAGTGGAGCAGGGAAGTGGGACTCAGCATCTCATCATCCAGTGCCCAGTGGCATCTCTGTGGTTAAGTACGCACCAACAGAACCCGCAATCTGTAAACACCTCCTAAGTACATGCTGAAGGAGAGAATGAGGGAGTGAGCGAATGAATTTGTAAGTGTCCAGGGAGAAGAGAGAGAGGAGAAGGAGAGGAGCCATTTGTAATGGGGAAAAAGATGGATTTGGAGATTTGCTGCCTCACAAGCTGTCACCCCTCAATGGTGCTGAAAACCAGGAGGCTGAGTTTACACATCTGTGTAAATCTGAGATTTCCCCTTTTTTGCGTTTCACAAATTCAGTTTGTGACTGCTGTCATCCACCGGGAAGATGTCCTTGGTCTCACTCATAGTTAAGAATAAATAGTGTTCAGGCTGCTAAAAAAGAAAAAGAAAATTTTTTCTAAAATGGAAAGATTGCAGCACTTTTCATTTCAACGTGCATCATTCACTGACTCTGCAGGACCCCATGCTGTAAGCAGAGTGCACGTCTCAGGACACTTGTCAAGAATCAGTCCCTCCTCGGTGCAACTGTCCTCCAGCTCCTCAAGGGGAAAATGCTGTAAAAACAAAACCAGACACTCAAATGCATGTCAACAGCTCCTACAAATCAGACATCTTCACTGGTACGTTCTGATTAAAAATGGAAACAGATCAAGGTAGAAAGCATTTCACAGTGTTTCTTCAAGTTTCAAATGTTTTTAGAAGTTTGCGGAGATGCATGGTCCACACTGCATGGACAGAAGTGAGTTTGTTTTCATTACTTTCCGACCTCTACTTTTCCCAAACTCTCAACTTTTGCAGGAGAGAAGCACTGTGGAAGGAAGACGTGCCTCTCACCCTCCCCAGGAGTCCCTGCCACAAAGAAAGGCTCTCTGTGAAATCCATGTGACCCTCAAAGTGCTGCCCCTGTGATGTCTATGGTGACATTTGGTTGTTGAATCACCCTCTTATGCACTGTTTTGTTCAGAAACATATATCAAGTGTTTTTCCCATGTTAAAACAATATCCCTGCCCTCAAGATTTCACGGTCTATATAGGAGATGAGGTAAATAATCTCAATATGGTACGAGCCTTGCTAGACTCCAGAGGTGAACAGGACCTCAGCCAGCCTCGTGGGTCAGACAAGGCCCCTGGCAGAGCTTGAATGTGGGCTGCAGCCTAAAGAGTGGCATTAAGGGAGGCAAAGATAAGGGTGAGCACTGGCCAGAGAGGATGTTCCTGGCACTGGGCATGCATAGAGGCAGGGAAGTCAGAGATGAGCACTCACTCCACCGCCCTGGATGCTGGAGCCATCCTGGTGCTGAGAGCTTTCTGTGTTTGGGGTTGTCCTAGGCACACTGCGCTTTCTCCTCCACCTGTTAGGTTGATATCCCAGATGAGACCATGTGGTTTCTTCCCATGCATTTGCTCAGCACACCCTGAGCTCCTACTCCGCTCCAGAGCTTCTCTTAGCTACCGAAAATTGGGAGCTGAATGGGACAGAGTCCTTGCTTTGCGGGGGGATACACTTTAGGGGGAAACATGGATACACTAGGAAGCGTGGTGCATTGAATGAACAGGTCAGAAGGTGCTGACTGTTATGCAGCAACGCCATGAGACGCTTACCGCAGTTATTCCTGTTTCACAGATAAGAGAACTGACATTCAGGTGAAGTCCCCTACCACATCAAAGAGCTGAAATCCATTCTGAGAGAGGCAAGATTTCACCCAGGTCTGCTTAGCACCAGGATTCAGGGCTTCCCCATCCCAGAACAGGGTCATCATGAGTGGGCAAGGAATCCCAAGGCTCCACAGCCTCCATACATGCCCGGCTCAGCCCCATTCGTGATCTCTGGGCTCATTTGAAGGATGTGGCTTGAAATGTCTCCTTCCCCGACTCCTTGGAACTCCTTCCATGGACGCCCAGGCATGGGCAGCTTCAGAAGTGAGAACTCCCATGGACCAGGTGGAAGGGGTGTTCTAATCTAGCTTTATTGCCAAAGAATCCCTGTCCCTCTTGGTCTGGTGCCAGTCACGGGGCTCCAGAAACCTGCCCTGCTGAGCAGTTGGGCCCTTTGGCCTTTATCCAGCCCCACCCCCGACACCTCCAACCTTTCCCCTGGAGCTGCACTGGCCGACCTTGGCCTGGGTCTGGCCTCAGCCTGGGCACCAGCCCTGCTCCTGGAGACGGGCCAGTCCCCACCCAGCACCCCACCTCTCCCCTGTCACACCCACAGGCCCAGGGTTTTCCAGAAATGCACCCTGTGGCCACCTGGATCTAGTGGTGTGAGAGGTCCCTGGGAGAATGCACATAGCTTCTGAAAGGGTTAGATGTGAGCCTGAACTGTCTGAGACGGAATTCAAAGAGCAGGGGCCTTCCTCTTCCCCATTTCCAGGTCAGCAGAATCTGTCTCCTCTCTTTCTCTCTCTCTCTCATTCTCTTTCTCTCTCTTTCTCACACACACCTAGGTTTAAACGCTGTGCAACAGCCTTTTTTACCCATTCTTTCCATCCTTCAGACACTGTGTCAAGCAAAAGCTCATCGTCTTATTTAATCCTCGCTTGCCTCCTAAAGGTCTCATAAAGAGAGGATAGCCACAACATGCTCCATTATTTTTATTTATTTTTTTATTTTTTGAGCTGGGGTGTCGATCTGTCACCAGGCTGGAGTGCAGTGGTACGATCTTGGCTCACTGCAACCTCTGCCTCCCTGATTCAAGTGATTCTCCTGCCCCAGCCTCCCGAGTAGCTGGGACTACAGGTGTGCACTACCACGCCCAGCTAATTTTTGCATTTTTAGTAGAGACAGGGTTTCACTATGCTGGCCAGGATTTTCTCTAACTCTTGACCTCATGATCCGCCAGCCTCGGCCTCCCAAAGTGCTGGGATTACAGGCTTGAGCCTCCGCGCCCAACCCACACTCTGCATTTTATGGGTGGGTCAACAGAGGCTCAGAAAAATTCAGCAATTTTACTAGTTTAAGCAGCTAGCCTCAGACAGCTAGGGAATGACAAGAGTCTGAATTTAAACTCCCGTCCTTCTGACTACACAGTCCATATTTCTAGCCACTTAGTAACTGTGTGACTTTGGGCACTTCATTGAACCTCTCTTGGCCTCTATCTCCTCATCTGTAAAATGGGGAAAATGATAACATCCCGTTTTCGAGGGTTTTGTGAAGAGTAAATGAGCTGACTGATGGCAGGGCCGTGCGACAGGCCTGGAGCCAGGGGAGTCTCAGAAGTAGCAGCCAACCACCATCAGTGACCTGGCTAAATCCCTTCCTACTCGGGAATACACATTTCATCTCCCAGATGCTGTCTCAGCAGATCTTGTCCTGGAGTCTGTCTTCTCTTTCTTCTGTTATAGCCACTAATTGCTTTGCTTCCCTCCTGGTCTCCAGATTCTGCATACCACATGGCCCACAGATTTCGTTGGTGATACTGGTGACGGTTACTAGTATTATTACTATTTTGTATGGTACATGCTAGAATGCCAGCGTGCTACCCTCACATTATTTCTCTTCCTAAAGTTCATGTGTGCATTTCTACCAATTAATTTCATCTCCCAGACTGGCTTATTTTGTAGAAAGAGCAACAGTTTAAAGGGAGGGGCTCTCCCTGCTTTAGTGAAATATATGAAGTGCATTGTCAGTAGACCCTGGTTTAAATGCCAATTCTCTCACTTAGAGACTGTGGGACTCTGGGCAACTCACTTAACATCTCTGAGCTGCGTTTCCGTTTTGGAGCTGGCAATGGATGACCCTTCATGGAGTCTGGGAGAGAGTTCCATGAGAGAACAGGAAGGCAGTGCCTGGTATCCAGTAGGTGTTCAACAAAAAACTAACTCAGAATCTATTTGAAACAGACTTCACCACCACAGGTAGTTTGGGGAGTGAAAAACGAAATCAAGAAATGCACTTTGCTTAAATAAATCCATGCCGTGGGAGAACAGGAAGTGGAGCAAGGGGATCTCTGAGCAGGAGTGAGGACCCAATGGCATGCCGTGTCCCAGGCGAAGCAGGACCTCGGGAGATTGCGCAGGGCAAAGTCCAAGGCCCCAGGGGAGCTGACCTCACCACTTCCTGGTGAAATTCTTGAAAACAGGGCCAAGACTCCTTATCAGCAGACAGAGTCTGTGGCCCCAGAGCTGGACGCCTGTGTGTGTGTGAGCGTGCTGTGTTTATCATGCCTCTCCCTGTGGCAGGCAGATCAGCGGCCCAGACTTTGGACACGACTGTGCTTGGAGTGGTAGCTCCCCCTTCCCTGGAAGATACCCCAGCCCTTTTCTCAGCATTCATTCCCAATAATAAAAGGTTGAAAGTCGACTGCTAGAGTTTCACAAACGTGATGGTCAAGGCCAAGACGCTGCTTGGGCGCCAGGACTCCTGGCTCCCGCCTCCGGTTACAGGGTCTCCATCAAATTGCATTGCAGGCGAAGATAACGTCTGACCTGTTTACTTTGCAGAGTGGTCTGGAATAGTCAGAGCCCTATTGGGAGATACCTAAACACGGGTTCCCTCTTTCACCTCCAGGGAAACCTGTGAGGGAGGGATTCTTCTCCCCATGTTAGAGCCCAGGAGCCTGGGAGACAAAGGACATGATGCATAGCAAATAGCGCCCCAGAAGTATAAACTCCAACTTGTGTGTGTAGCACTTAACCAGGGCAGGCACTGCGCTGTGAGCACAGCATGGCAGAGTTTGCTAAATCCTCCTAAGACCTTGTGGGCTTGGGAGTCTCCTTACTCCGTGGGATGAAGAAGAGCCTGTTCTGAGGGATGTTAAGGAATGGTCCAAAGTCACTCAGCTAGCAAAAGTTGTAATCAGAATTGGAAAATAAATAGTTGATCTCAGTTCCTTTCCCTGCCACCCCAAACCACAAAGGGATGTTCTCTAGCTCAGGGCCTCCCGACTGTGGCCCTTCTGACATTTTGGGACAAATCATTCTTTGTGGTGGGGTCTGCCCTGTGGAGTGTAGGATGTTTAACCACATCCCTGGCATCTACCCACTAGACGCCAGCAGCAACCGCCCTCTCCTGCAGCAACCACAGATGTCTCTAGATATTGTCACTTCTCCCCTGGAGGCAGCGTAGCCCTGGTGAGAGCACTGCTCTAGACCTGTGTCAGGTACTGCCGTTACTGTTGACAATTACGGTTTTAGTTGAAATGGTGGTCTTGGTTATGATGTCTTTGCCAGTGTTAAGTTTATATTTGGGCAGGTACAAACTTAGGTGAGCTTCACCTAGGGTGGCCGTGTAATTTATTGTCCAACTAGAATCCTTTAGAGATGAAAACTTGAGACTGTGAATAATTAAGTAAGGATACAGGCATACATTGGTATCATCATGAGCGAACTGGGGTGCATGTTCACCCTGCTTCGGTAACCCCCTTCTACCTGATAGCCAGATAAGACAGCAGGTGCATGGCCGGACCTTCCTATGCTATAGATGCCTTCATCTCGGTGTGTTTCTTAGCTCAAGGGCTCTGGAAATCATTGGCTCTTTCTACCCTCTTCTGTCCCTCAAAGAGAACTCTCCCTGGCTGGGCCATATCAGAGACAAGCTGCTGGTTTTTAACAAATAGTTGAAAAATGGAAAGTAACCCAAGGAATTGGTGTCAGTTTTCTTTACTCTCTGGGGAGGCTGAAGCCGTGATGTTAGGCCTCAGTATTACCACCTAAATTATGGGAACCTAAGCTCTGCTTGGTAGTCACAGTTTGGGAATACTTTTCCAGCCGACCCTGCTGAACCATCTTTAACTAACAAAGCGTGAGCTGTGCGTCCTCCTTCCAAGATGTGTGATGATAATGATGTAATAATAATTGAACACTTAATATATACTTCTCTTGTCAAGAGAACTTTATAAAGAATTTTTTCACCTCCTCCTTACTATACCCATAATGCTGTCTTTATTCTCACTTGATAGATATGAAACCTGAGGTTCCAGGAAGACAAGTAACTTGGAAATATTCCTATAATTATTCAAGGCTAGAGTAGGAATTCAAGGGTAGGTGTGTCCATTCCAAAGCCCATGGAGCACTACCTGTCCATGCCACAGAGATCTGACCAGGTCAGTGCTTGTCAGTCTACCGAGTGCCTATTGTAGGTACAATGCTGAGTGCTGAGGACTTGAGAGGCGAATCAGTCTCTCCCAGCCCCTTCAGAGCCCACTGTTCAGTAAGGGAGACAGACAGCATCACAGGCAATCAGAGTGGAACCAGGCACGTGTTCTTTCAGGAAGCCATGGAGCTAGGATGTATTCCTTGAAACAAGCCTGCACGGGGGCAGGGGCTTGTCTGGCCCAGCTCAATACGGGAGAGCATCTGAACCTAGTCTTGGTATTGAGTAGGAGTTACGCAAAAAGTGAGAAAGAGAATGCCAGACAGAGGGGCCTAGCTGACGGGCCAGGCTGATGTGGGAGCCGTGCTATGCATTATGGGTGGAGGGTCAAGTCCAAGGTAGGGACCCCAGAGGGCCTTGTGTCAATGTAGCATGCAACACACACACACACACACACACACACACACAAAATTCAACCACAAGCCTGTGACCTTGATACCATCAGACTTCTGTCTCTGGGATGCTCCAACTCCGCTACCTGGTTCCATGAGTCCTAGGAGGGAATATTATCTCCCTCCATCTTCTCATTCCTCTTCTGCAGGAGACCGGAGATAATGCTCCCATCCCATCACTGCCCCACATCCTAAAAGATATCTCTGCCCTAATCCCTGGAGAGTATGCAAATATGAATGGGGATATGCTATGTTAATGAATATGGTATAGGAAAATTCAGTAAATTCAGTAAATTTAATTTCTATACCACAATTAATTAAATTGCAGATGGCATTAAGGTTACTAATCAGTTGACCTTGAGTTGGAGAGATTATCCTGGATTATCTTGGTGGGCCTAATGTAATCATGAGTGTCCTTACAAGAAAGCGGCAGGAGGGTCAAAGAGAGAGGATACATGGCAGTCAATGGAAGTAGAGGTTGGAGTGATGCGATTTGAAGATGGAGCGAGGGGCCACAAGCCGAGGAACACAGGCAGCCTCTGGGAATTAAAAAAGGCAGGGAAACAGATTCCCCAGTAGAGCTTCCAGAAGGAATGCAGACCTGAAGACAACTTAATGTTAGCCTAGTGAGACCCATGTCAGATTTCGGAGCTCCAGAACTGTGAGATAATAAATTTAGGTTGTTTTTAGTGACTAAGTTCATGGTAATTTATTACAGCAGCAATAGAAAAGTGATACATCTTTCTCTCTAGAATGAAGCCTGTTCATCACCTTGGTTAGGTAGGTTATAGAATCAGCAGCACCCTGGCTGGGGTATGTCCTGAGGTGTCTCAGGTTTTCCTAACTTCCTGGGGTCTTAAGGATGCCTTTCCTCACCTGGGAGGTGGGATCTACCCTTGGAGCCAGCCTAGTCCCAAGTAGAGAAATACCTCTTATCCGTGCCCACAGCCATGCCCTGCAGAGCATTGATAACACAGGGTCCAGGAAGGGCAGGGTACTAGCAAGACCTAGATGTCAGGAATTCCAGGAGTTGGTCCATCATCTATGCAACCAGTCACTTACCTCCAGCCAGTCCTCATCACACACTTCTATGCTTTTGTTAAAAAAAAATTTTTAAGGAAAACTGCAATATTAGAGGCAGGCAGCTGGGTTTTTATTATTCATACTGATTTCTAAAAAAGAACATTCTAGCTTTAATTAGAATGAAAAAAATGAGCAGTAGAAATATTCAAATATCACACAACTTCATTATTTACACCATTGATTTTGACAGGCAGATAAACACAGAGTAAGACATGTGCTCCGCGCTATTTAAAGAACAAAGCAGCATTAATCTGCATTTAACTCTCCACACATTGATAAGATCCCATGCTTTTTTCTTTTTTTTTCCCTTGGGCAAGATGCATGGGAAAGACTCTGTGCATGCGGCCCCAGGTTTGTAGAAGACACAGATTGCAAAAGGATTCAAATCAAAGCAATGATTAATTCAAACAGTAGGTTGTATTTAGTCTATGCTGTGTGCCAGGACATTCAGTAAATGTCTTCCATCCGTTGGCTGGCTTACTTAATCCTGGCAGCTTACCTGGATAAGGTAGGCATTGTAGTCCCATTTTACAGATAAGTCAACTGACTTCAGAGAAGGTAATAAGTGACTTGTGCAGCCACAGGGTCACGGCATGGTAGATATTTGTGCAAGGCCAACTGGCCTGGAGTGCCCAGGCTCATGACCACTGCAGAGTAGAGCTAGCAGCATGGCCTCCTAAACACTGGTATTCTGGGTGGCTTACAATGTGTGTTAAATACTTTAAGCCAATGGTTCCTAAACTCAGCTGCAAATTCAAATCACCCTAGGAGCTTAAAAACCAGCTACCTGGATTGTACCCCAGAACTAATAAAGTAGAGTGTCTGGGCATGGAAGGCAGGCGTCAGTGTGTTTAAAACTGCTCCAGTGACTCTGACATGCAGCCAAGTTAGAGAACGATTGCTCTTTATGCATTCTCCCACCAAAACCCTCCAAACCGCTTGTGAAGGAAGTACTATTACTGACCCATTTTAAAGATGAGGGACTTGAGCCTCAGAGAGGTCATGTGACACCCATCAAGTTGGGAATTGAATCAGAACATTCTAGAACCCTCGTATTTAACCACAAAGTGCCCTCCTAGTGGGATATTGTTAGTGGGTCAAAGAGGCTTTTTCCAGTAGAGTGCATTGTGCCTTGGGGACATATAAAAATTGAATCGAGCTTTTTCTTATCTTGTGGTTTCTACTTCTTTGAACAACCATGAAAGCAAAACTCCTTTTGCTGTGAGCATCCCCTTTTTTCTTCTGAAGTGTTAATCCTCTAATTGCATCCACTTAAACCTACATGTTTTCTTTAAAAGCTGTCACGACTCACAGGGCTTGATCCATGTAGAACTGGGGTACGTCCAGGAGGGCTTCTGCCTGCAAGCCTCTGGTTGTGTGACCTCCTGGCACCCTCACCCCTCACCTGTGTCTCAGGAGGCCTGTCCTGCAGGAAAAACAGCCTTTTCTGCAGTAGCCCAAGTTCTCAGAGCCGTGCTTAAGATCCTGTATGCATAAGGGATTTGAGTCATTTCCTATTTTATTTTATTTTTATTTATGTATTTGTTTATTTATTTTGAGATGAAGTCTTGCTCTGTCATCAGGCTGGAGTGCAGTGGTGGAATCTTGGCTTAGTGCAACCTTCACCTCGTGGGTTCAAGCGATTCTCCTGCCGCAGCCTCCTGAATAGCTGGGACTACAGATGTGTGCCACCATGCCCAGCTGAGTTTTGTATTTTTAGTAAAGACGGGATTTCACCATGTTGGCCAGGATAGTCTCGATCTCTTGACCTCGTGATCTGCCCTCAGCCTCTCAAAGTACTGGGTTACAGGCATGAGCCACCGCGCCCAGCCCATTTCCTCTTAATCTGTTATACCTAAGTAGGAAAATGACCAGTATCTCCAAGATGCCATGACACTGAGGAGGAAAAGCTTCCCGTAGGAAAGCTGGAACTGAGGCAATTCTTCAGTCTCCAAACACCGCTGGGGGGCATTTGCCACCAGGTCTGATTTTCTTCTCGCTCTCTTCTGCCTTCCTGCCTCTCGTCTGTCTCACCAGTTCTCTATCACTGCCCTCTCATCTTTCGTCCTCCCCAGAACACCTCTCCCTACTGTTTAAGTTTCCTCTCACTACTGTAACAAGTGACCGCAAACTCTGTTGGCAGCTTACAACACACATTTATTCTCTCACAGTTTAGGGAACCAGAAGTCCAAAATCAAGGTGCATTGGCAGAGTTGGGGTTGTATTTTGAAGACACTGGAGGAATACCAGGAAAGAGATTCTCTTTCATGACTGTCTCCCGGCTTCGGCTGGCGGGTGATGCGCCCCGGTGTTCCCTGGCTTATAGATGCAATGCTCCGACCTCTGCCTCCTGTCACATGGCATTCCCACCCCGAGTGTCTCCTTACCATGACTTCTGTGTTGGGATTGGACCCACCCTCCTCCGTTATGATCTCACCCAACTCACTACAACTCCAAAGAGCCCATTTCCAAATCAGTTTATGTTCTGAGGTTCTTGTAGACATGAATCTGGAGAAAAGCCTCCTCAAGCTGGTACCCCATCTTCCATCTTAGCAAACCTCTGCTGCCTCGCTGTGGGACCTAAAACGTGCTTTGGATGGTGTCACCCACCTGGAGATAACCCTTTCTGTTGCCCTCAGAATACGATCCAGCTCCTGGGTTTGCCTCTAGGCTCTGGATAAGCGCAGGCTCGGGCCTACGCTGCCCTTTCAACCTCATCCCAAAACCCATGTCCCAGTGTCCACCACTGGGGCCTCCATCCTGGGCTGTGATCACACCTCCACACCCTTGCTTTTCCTGTTCTCTCTGCCTGGGGTAGATTCCTGATCTAGAACGATTCCTGGCACAATATATATTCATTGGAGGAATGAATAAGTTTACTAAGCATTTAATAAGCATCTACTATATATTCAGCTCTGTGCTATATGTTCTGTGCTATAGAGCTGGCCTGGAGTCCCCATGCTCTTGACTGCTGTGGATTACAGCCATGTTCTGTAACTGGGAGCTGACGTTCTGCTGCACTTACAATGTGTGCTCAATACTTTACGCCAGTAGGTCCCAAACTCAGCTGCAAATGAGAATCACTCTGGAGCTTTAAAAATCTGCTGTCTGGATTGTGCCTGAGACCTAATACATTGGAGTTGGAGTGTCTGGGTGTGGGACGCAGGCATCCATGTGTCTTAAAGGGACCCCTGTGACTCCAGTGTGCAGCCTAGTTGGTGAATCTCTGCTCTCTGTGCATTCTCCTGCCCAAATCCTCTAAACCCCTTATGAAGAAAGTACCATTATTGATCCATTTTAAAGATGAGGGACTGAGCCTTAGAGAGGTCATGGGACACCCATCAAGTTGGGAAGACAGAGAAGAGTACGTCCCCCATCTAGTTGGGAAAACAGATCCGTAAACAAATAATCAAAATGTAGCGAGATGCAGGCAGTAAAAGATCTATGAGCTGACTTCCTGGGAGGCCCAGGGGAGGCAGGAACCAATTTGGCCTGTGGGACAAGGAGGAAGTCGGGGGGAGCCTCCCAGCAGAAAACACTTTTAAACAGGCTCTGAAGGGAAGACTTCCAGTCTGACTCCTCGCTGCCAGGAATAGAGATCCAATCAAGTTACCGCAAGAAGGAAAGGAAGCCGTTTTCTGTCCCAGACTGAACGTAGACCTGAATGTGTCTGCAGCAGCTCTGAGCCAGGCCTCCTCCATTACCAGCTGTGATGTCTCTTCTTCTCTCTGGACTCTTGCTTCATTTTGCTCTCCTTGCTGAGAAGTCCGCGGGCAACCGCAAAGAGCATGATGGGGAAGAATGTGAGCTTTGGAAGAAAATGCACATGCTAAGGGTTTGTTTCCTCTCCTGTGAAACAGGGTGCTTTGCGAAACCTTCTTCAGTGTGTCTGGGAGGGTAAAAGGAGGCAATACATAGAATGCGCTTTGCACTGTACCGGGCACACGTAAATACTCAAAAGCATACAACTTGGCTACTAATGTTAACTTCATCACCATCAGCGACCTTCTTCTGTTTGCTTATCGCTTTTGCATCCCCAGAGGTTGACTTGGCCCAGCATTCGTCAGCCCCTCCATAAACACCCCTTTGACTTTAGATCCTGCCAACTGCTGACTCAGCCTTTGAATGTCCAAGTTTAGATGCCCAGAAAAGAGCGGAGCTGGCCGGCCAAGCATCGATGTCTCAGGTCACAAGGTTGCCTCTGCATGGACCACCTTTCTGGAATCATCCTTGATCTTGATCTAGATCCCTAGGATGGAGAGAAGGAAGCTTTCCGCACCCAGGGGCTGGAGCCACTTAATTCCCCTAAAAGAGAGTGAGGAGGGCCAGGCACTGAAATAGGCACAGCCCTGAGGTCTAATCAGGCAGAAGGTCCATCAGGAAATGAAAGAGCGGAGGACAAAGCCCTGAGGTCTTCTGCATTATCCTCTCTTTAAAGAGACACTCAGGTATGAGGTCTTAAGTCAATCAGTGAGCTATAGGGGGCTCAATATCCCAACCCCTGCAACCTTTGCCCAGGAATCGTGTCACTCAGGAATGCTGGCCAGTCCTGGCTATTTGCCAGCCATAGAAATTAGCACCAGCCACTGGTCCCACCCTGCAGAAGAATAGCCAACCTTCCAAGAAATCCCTTTGGAATCAAGTCTGTAGGTACAACCCAGGGACCGTGGAAGCCTTTGTTTGTTCCCCCATCTGCAAACTCAGGCTGCCAAAATATATTGGGAGTATAATGAGAAATAACGGAATCAAAATAATGTAAAGGAAATAAGTGCTGAAGAGTATAATCAACATCCTCTCTGCATAGATTTCCTGCCAGGGAGACGGGAGCAAAGGGAATGTTTTACCCCTGGGGCCCAGACAGTGGTCCTGGAAAGGAGAAAAAAAAATAACTTCCTGGAAGAGAGTCTTTTAATTGTTCTGTTAAGAGTGGGAGGCAGGAGCTGCCAAGGGCTGGAAGGAGTCCACCATGGTTGGGGTGTCTCCATTTGCTCAGCTGTCAGGGAAGCAGAGAAACCCCCAGCCACAGGCCACGTGGCAGTGGATTCCCATCTTGAGTTTGGCATCCAAGAGGTGTTCAAGCAACTTAGGAGTCTCACAGGCCAGAGGTGGGGGAGCTGTGGGGCATCTGTGGGGCAGCTAGGTGGACTTGGGGTTGGTCCAGCTGGGCTACCTACTCAGCATGGCGGTGTGGGGTGAGTTTCACGTTTGCTCTGTGTCTCACCTTCCTCCTATCAAATTTGAATCCACCTTCATTTGTAAAACCTCATCAGTAAACATCTTAGGCATTGCTTTGGCTGACTAATGGCTTACATAAGATAATATATTATGAAATCTTAATGACATTATAATTAAAATATGTAAGTAAATATAAATGTATACATAAAATTATATATAAATATATATAAATTAAAAATATTTAAGTAAAATTATAAGAAAAATAAGATAATGTATGAAAGCTTGGCCTATTACAGGTGATTTTATCTGTATTCATCTTCTCTCCTGTTTACTGGCTTTTGTTTCTCTCTCACGCCCCCTCTCCCTACCTCCCTCCTTCTCTCACCACTCCATTTCCTCCTCCTTCTCTTCGCTCTTCTCTTTCTCCTCTCCTTTTCCTTCTTGTTTTCTCTTTGTCGTCCCTTCTCTCTCTCTCTGTCTCTCCCTCCCTCCCTCATTCCTTCTCTTTCCTCTCGCCTCCTCCTTCTTCTGGAGCAAAGGGAATGTTTGTGTCCTTCTCTCTCTCTCTCTCTCTCTCTCTCTCTCTCTCTCTCTCCCTACTTCCTTCTCTTCTCTTCCTCCTTCTCCTTTATTGTCTTTCTCCTCTCCCCCTCCTTTCTTGTTCTTTCTTTCTCCTCTCTCCTCTTTCTTCCCTCTCTCTTTCCTTTATTCTCTCTCCCCCCCCACTTCCCTCTCTCCTCTTTTCCTTTTTCCTCTCTTCTTTTTCTTCTCCTTTTCTCTCTCCTTCTTCCTCTCTCTCTCCTTCTTTCTCTCCACCTCCTCTCTCTTCTCCTCTCTTCTCTGTCCTCCTTCTCTTCATCCTTCTCTCGCTTTCTCTTTTTCCTTACTCTCTCTCCCCCACTCCTTCCCTCTCTCCTCTCCTGCTCTACTCTCCCTTTTCTCCTCCTCCCCGCTCTTGTCCTCCTCCTCCTCTCTCTCCCTCCCTTTCTCCCATGCCTCATTCCTGGGAACTGAGGACACATTTGCTTTTTCACCAGCCCCTCTGGTAGCAGATGATCCGCTTTGGCAAGGAGGACAGAAAGCCTGACGTAGCTGCTCTTCCATTGCATTCTTCCACTCAGCCTTTACTGAGCCCCTCCTGGAGGCAGATGCCTGCCTAGGTTTCAGGGTGGGGAGCTGACCTGGGGGGACCTGAGCTCATATCCAGGGTGCCCCCATTTTGCTCTCTGCTCTACTTGTCTTCATGGTCTAACCACAGATGTTTCTTCCAGTCTCCTATTTGAGAAGTCGGCCCCTCATTTTTACACTGTTTCCTGCCAAAGGTTTATTATAATCTTAACTGCCACGAAATAAAGCCTTTCTACCTTAAAATAAATGGCAAGCAGCACTCCTTCGGGAGTCTGTTGCATCCCTGTGTTCGGGCCTCATATACCTCAGCTCTTTGCAAAAAGCTAAATCTAACATAATAAAATAACCAAGTAATTGAACATTCTTCTAAATAATCTCCATTGCTTATTAATGCTACAAGCATACTTGAGAGGCATGTCATTATGAATCCCATCGTATGGACGAGGGAACTGAGGTGCAGAGGTTGAACCATTTGCGCACGGTCTTAGAGCCCTGGGTTTCAGGGCTAGGATTGGAACCCGAGTTGTCTGCTTCCAGAGGCTGTGTTCTGGGCAATGTACTGTGTTGATGGAACAAGATGATTCCCTTCAATTAGCCCACAGATAACAGCAAGTGGTGGAGAGGCAATGGTGGACCCTGGCAGTGTGATGGAAGCCAGAGCAGTCATCAGGAAAATAGACTTCTGCCCCGAAATAAATCCAGCACTGGAGAGCTAAGAGACGGTAGCCCAGAAATCTGCTGATAAGCATCTCAGGGCAAGCAGATGGCCTTTGAAAGACAGCATGGTCTAACCCCCAGGTGTGAGCAAACCCTTTCCCAGCAGAAAAGGTCCCACCGCAGCATGCTCCAACTCCGACCAGCCCTGTGGCCTGGTTATCAGATTATCATACAGAACAAGGACAATTAATTTCTCCACCCTATCTTACCTCTCAGATCTCACAAGCTGTTTCTAAGTTTAGTTTCTGGTTCTCAGTTCCTGCACCCTGGCAGCTCCATAGCAAGAGTTCAGAAATCTCTAATTCAGAGTGCTAAATGCACACTCTGAGGCTGAATGCACCTCCAAGCCGGGTTTTTCATGATTGGTTTTCAGAGCAGTCTGTTCCGTGATGTGTAATTGTTAGCAGTTGTAAAAAGATAACTCACATTTTTAAAAGCTTAAAGCTTGCTCTGTGCAGATAAAAACTGTGACAAATTATGTTCCGAAAAATCATAAAAGTAGAGAGAGACATGTTAATAACCAAAGGTGGCGTTTCATTTAGAGGTCAGCCAGAGCTATTAAAGTGTTCAAGAATTTCAAGCTTTGGCAGGAGTGATTTGACCATATCACTTATCTCCTCCAGCCCATGCCTAAGCATCTCTCTCTCGGTAAAAAAATAAATAAATAAATAAAAACTAATCCACAGACAGTAATATGGGAGGTCGGGGTAACTGGGGAGAAAAGCAATATTGCCAAAATAAACCTGGCTTTCAAGGAGAGCCGTTCAGATTCACGAAGGCCATTTGGAGTGTTTCAGCTCCTACGACGTCACCCCCAGACTGGGGGATACGCTGACCCACACCATCACCGACACACATGTTCAGGCACATACGCACAGACGCTCACACATGCCATGTGAAGATTTTTCTGGAAAAAGATAAGAAAAATGATCAAAGGATTAGGATTTGATGACAAACATGACAGACAAGTGTGGGAAGGGCCGTCCTGTTTTCCCAAAGTTAAAAAAGAAAAACGTTGTACTCCTTTAGCCAAGACAGAAACAAACCTGCAAACCTAAAAGAAGACTCATCTTCAGCCAATGAGAGAGACTTCAGGGCTTTTGCAACCCCACAGTGGTGAGGAAGGAGCTGAGTGGGGTCTGACCATTGGCTGTTTTGAAAATAAGAGGCTGGGAAGCAGTTGACTGAGTCTGTTCAAATGTTTGCCACTTACCACCCCCCCAACCTGCCGCACCCACAGCCAGACAAATGCTACTGTCTCAGATGGGATCAATTTTCTGCAGTGAATTATTGTTTCTAGAATAGTTTCATATTTCACGCCCTGGAAACAAGTCATAAGGGTGTCCTTATAGGACAGTAGTAAGACCAGGTAATAAAACCAGTCTCAATCATGGCACTTGGGAAAAGCATGAACTGCAAGTCAAGCTAGCTGAATTCCAGCTTTATGATTATGTAGTTGGGTACTGCTGAGCAAGTCACTTCACTTCTCTGGGCCTCAGTTTTTTTACCTGTGAAATGGACATGAGAATGTACATAAAAGATGCTATGATACAGTGGTGCTAACATAGACCCTGTATTCCCCCGTGCTTTTTCTTCGAGATCGTCTAAACTTTCTTGTACACTTTTGTGTCCTATAGAGATCAGCAAATGTCAGTCATTTCTGAAATGACTTAATATTTTTAGGCCATTTTATTGGCTCTTATTTCTTGGGAAGAGATAAGAAAAAACAAACAAAGGCTTGTGGATATATATATATAGAGAGAGAACGCTGTTCTTGATAAGCAGATGGTCCAGAGTTGCTTGTTTTTAATACAGTTAATACATACCCAAGAAAAAAGAAAAAGAAAATAGCAAAAGGACCTCTGTGTGTTGAAGAAAGTATCCTGTGGGCTACATATAGTGGCAGGAACATTTGCTCTAAGAATTCTCACTTGCAGACAATGTCCTATGATAGGAAATCCATCTAAGAGCAGACATTTGGCTTTTTAAACATCTACATGATTTAGTTTTACTATATTGTAGAAATCTTAAGAGTCCAGAAATATGAACTTTCTACAAAGGTTATAAAACACACGCTGTTTATCCACAGACCATACCAGAACACATAACCCAGACAAATGGATGTAGCAAAGTTTTAATGCATTGTAAATAAACATAACTATGCATCTATTTATTTTAACTCTTCATAGATCTTGCATACCACTTAAGCATTGAGAAAGGAGAAATAACAGAAACCGGGAGAGTGGACACTGTAAATTAGCACTGAGTCCAAAATGAACTCTAAAGAAAGCTCAGTGGAAGGTTTGAGACGGGAATCTCACCACAGGTACAAGCTCACTGTGTTTTTTCCCCATTCACAAAGAACTTATTCCTATCTATTATTTATTTATAACCTACTATGAACTCAGTTAACTATGCTGGGGAGTCATTGAATAAAACTGCTGCCCTCAATGAGTTTAATTAATAAAAAATTAATTTATTGATTTTAGTCCTCACATGATGAAGTTAGTCTTTTCTAATTCTTTAATTTTATTTTAAGTATATGGTGTTATTTAGGTTACCGGAATTACTTGAAAGAAGCACTTATTGGAAATGAATCTCAGATATTCTCGATATAAACATTAGAACTGCAATTTGTTCCTTTTATCCTATTTGAACTTACTGCCCTACTCTGAGGTCTAGGCAGATACAGGTGATCAGTAAGTACCCATTATGACATCCTTGTAATAAATAGTGTACACACACACACACAGCCTCAGAATGGAGAGCACCGGTCACCATTGCCTTACCCAACAAGCATTGGCTATTCATGTAGAATGATGAACCAAACTTAGCATAATACCAAGATGGCACTAATAACTTCCCACTGGGACTCATGCTTTGACCTGGTGGTTTTTTTCTCCTTTAGTAGTGGATGTTGGGATCTTAAGGATGGATTCCCGTCTAGCTAGTAAGGATATAAACAGATAACAAAAACAGAACCTCCTTAGGCCTTTTGTGCATTAAAATGACTTTTTAATCTCTTAGACGTGCTGATGGAGAGGGTTAAAAGAGCAGAGATGGGATGAACAACCAAATGCAAATGCTTAGCAGCATCCAGGCGTCATTCATGGAGGGCGCCACTGTTCAATAGGGCATAGAAAAAAGGGAGCTGTGTTACCACTGCGTGCTGCTGGCTTCTGAAAGGTGTAGTGGAGGATTTGCTTACTTTAATGGAAGATAATAACAACAAAACCAAAAACACCAGATGTGATGGTGTGACTTTTTTGAGCAGTTATTCTGGGAAAGTCTATATTGGAAGCCTTGGGGTATAAATTGTTAAGCAACTCAATGGCTGAATGTTTAACCAACTCTAAAGCTAGGTGAGCTTTTTTTTTTGTTTTTTTTTTTTGTGACAGAGTTGCACTCTTGTTACCCAGGCTGGAGTGCAATGGCACCAACTCAGCTCACCACAACCTCTGCCTCCTGGGTTCAAGCAATTCTCCTGCCTCAGCCTCCTGAGTAGCTGGGACTGCAGTCTGTGCCACCATGTCCAGCTATTTTTTTTTGTATTTTTAGTAGAGACGGGGTTTCACCATGTTGCCCAGGATGGTCTCCATCTCTTGACCTCATGATCCACCCCCCTCAGCCTCCCAAAGTTCTGGGATTATAGGCGTGAGCCACCATGCCCGGCCCACTAGGCGGGCTTTTACAGCAGTTAATGTAAGATTTCAAAGAAGTGCCTCAGTTTCCTCTTTAATACAATGTGGTTTGAAATATCAACCACATTGGGCTCTTAGTATAACATAATCATCTCCCTGGTTGAAACCCTGTCCTCTTTTGGTTGTGAAGATGGCTTGCGGCTTGTCCATTGGGTCTCACCCTCTCTCACCTTATCAGAGGCATCCATGGCCTCATCACTGAGTCTGTCCTGCTCATCATTTTGTTTCCTATCCCTACTCCTTTATGTCATCACGATTTATAATCTGTGATAAATTATCTTAGATCTTATAAATAATACATGTGTATATAATCATATACGGGAGTCCCCATCCACCGGATCATGGACAGCTACTGGTTAATGGCCTGTTGTGAACCACGCGGCACAGCAGGAGGTGAGCTGTGGGTGGGTGAGCAAAGCTTCATCTATGTTTACAACCACTCCCCATCACTCATATTTCCTCCTGAGCTCTGCCTCCTGTCAGATCAGCCACAGAATTAGATTCTCATAGGAGCATGAAGCCTACTGTGAACTGCCTGTGTGAGGGATCTCAGTTTCGTGCTCCTTATGAGAATCTAATGCCTGATGATCTGTGAGTGTCTCCCATCACCCCAGGATGGAACCATCTAGTTGCAGGAAAACAAGTTCAAGCCTCCTACTGAGTCTACATTGTGGCGAGTTGTTTCATTGTTTTATTATGTATTACAGTATAATAGTAATAGAAATAAAGTGCACGATAAATGTAATGTGCTTGAATCATCCCAAAACCATGCCCTCAACAATCCATGGAAAAATTGTCTTCTATGAAACTGGTGCCTGGTGCCAAAAAGGTTGGGATTGCTGATTATACACCTATTTATCTACTTGATTGTTTTCTTTCTTCTCCCCTTAAGCTCTAAGCTCTGAGGACAGGCTCATGATTTCCATCCCTCAGAGTCTAAGAAAGTGCTAGGTACCTAGTAGGTGATCAGGAAACAGCTATTAAGTAATTTTTTTTTTTTTTTTTTTTTTTTTTTAGACAGAGTCTCACTCCATTGCCCAGGCTAGAGTGCAGTGGCATGATCTTGGCTCATTACAACCTCCAACCTCCGGACACAGATTCAAACAATTCTCCTGCCTCAGCCTCTCTGGTAGCTGGGATCATGGGCATGTGCTACCACACCCTGCTAATGTTTGTATTTTTAGTAGAGGCAGGGTTTCACCGTGTTGCCAGGCTGATCTTGAACTCCTGACTATAAGTGATCCACCTGTCTCAGCCTCCCAAAGTGCTGGGATTACAGGCATGAGCAACCATGCCTGGCCAGGAAACAGCCATTATGTAAATTAACAGACTTTTAAAAACCAAATTAAGAACACAATGTGTAAAGTGTAATCTTATTATTCAAAGCCACAAGTAGACACATGCTTGCTTACGTTAAAAGGGAAGGCTTAGACTTTTTAATTTCACTTTGAACCCTTTCCTCTTATTTTTTCTTCCATAGAGAACAGGCAGAGTTTAAAATGGAAAAAAAGTAGCATAATTTTATGCATAAAAAATGAAGTGAATTTTAAACCCTCACTCAGGCAGAGACAAAATTCATATTAGAATTGGCAGTCTGTTAATCACTATTCTTAGTGTAATCCAATGAGAAACTCTGTTCCCTTTATAAGTTAAATTGATTCATACATATTGGCAAGTTAGCTATTTCTCTCAAAGGGAGCTGAATTTATTTGGGCTGTATATTAACATCTTGTTATCCTTTTTATGAACAGGTGACATGATCATTATTTCATCTCAGTATGTTTATTAGTGTAAATCATTTTAAATGAAGATATTGAAAAAAAATCCACATATGTCTAGCAATCTCTCTAGTCAGGTACATGCAAAAGTCTCCAACCTATGGGTATAGCAATTCTCCAAAGACTTTTCCTGATCCTATCTCCAAGGTGTGTTCCCAGCAATCCACAGCCAGACCACATTGTTCAAATATGGCCTTAGCGTCTTCTTCAAATATTTCCTCTACCCTGGTGCATAAGGTGCAATTTGCCTTAGAATTTTGGTTGCACAAGTTACTGTCATTTACAAACAACTGGTCAACTCCGGGAAGACAGTATTCATGTAACTCCTGAATCTTCACTTCTCCAAGGTGAGCATTCTCACTTTATGGTGCTATCTTGCTCACTGCAACCTCTGCCTCCTGGTGCTCAAGTGACTCTCCTGCCTCAGCCTCCTGAGTAGCTGGGATTACAGAAGTCCACCACCGTGCCTAGCTAATTTGTTGTATTTTTAGTAGAGATGGGGTTTCACCATGTTGGCCAGGCTGGTCTTGAACTTTTGACCTCAGGTGATCGAACCTACTCAGCCTCCCAAAGTGGTGAGATTACAGGCATAGCCACCGCCCCCCGCCATCACTTTTTTCAAAGAATGGTTAAATAGAATACTTTCCTGACTCCCTTCCTGTTCTAGGCATCCTCATCTCAATTGTACAGCCCAGGAGGAGCCCCCTCGCCCTTGATCTGAACCTAAATTGGGTGAAGATTTGGTAACATCATAGTCATTTTGCTGTCTTATGCTCAGGGCCAACCCATACACTTGGGACTTTTTCACAAGTGGCTTTTCAGGCAGGACTTTCTATATCTTATTCTTTTGAGGGAACAAGTTTGCAGTCTAATACAGGACTTGACAAATGTATTAAATAGATTTCATCTTGATGACTTGTTCATCCTTTTAAACTATCTTTTTGAATTCTGATAGCCATCTCACTTTTCTCATACCAACTGTAGGTTTAATGAGCACATCTGTAAGTCCTTTGAGAGTATCAAAATAATGATGCTCACAGGGTGCTGTGACACCTACAGCAACTTCTCTTGAAATCAAAAAATAATAAAAATAATGCAGGAAGCCTCCTTGAAAAAGCTTAAGTAGCTACAAGTCTGCTGATGATTGAGGCATGGCATCCCTTGCCTTCTTGAGATTGAAGCATACTTGTACTTCCATACCTGCATTTTCCTGAGATACTGGATTTCCCCTTTGCCTTTTCAAAACCAACTTGGTGAGAATCTATTCTTAAATTGTGCCAATATAAAGTTTACCATCATATAGATTCTGAAACCTGTCCTTCATTGTTTTTTAAACCAAGACATTTACAAATCTGCTTTTCTTTCATTTCCTTCCTGATTTCTTGAGTTTTCCCCTGTGAATCTTTTCATGATGCCAGGATACTGTTTATCTGGATACATGAAGTTGAACCATCTGAACAATCGTTTAAACTGATGAGATTATTTCTTCATCTCTTGTCCTCACGCTGCCCCCACTCCAAACCAGGGTTTCAATTGCAGCGTAAGTACCCCTTCCAGTCTGAATATTTCTTTCTAGTTCAAGACTAAAGAAAAAATGCCAGTATCGCCAATGGTTCAGATTTCTCTGGTGGTTTACATTTTGTCACATACCACAAAAATGATCTATTTAGTTACTGTTCTTCCCTATTTATGGATGAAGCAACTGAAATAGTATATATGCTGTGTAGTAAGGACTTAGTAAATATTGAATGAATGAATGAATGCTAGAGCACAGATCTGGGCTTGAAAGACCAAATTTCATCACATTAGTACTATTTTGCAAAGCGTTCCCACTCTCTCTCACCTGCTTACTTCCATCACCAAATGCATGAACTAGAGCAGTTCTTTTCTTGCTCTCCGTCTCGCTCCAAACATCAACATAAATGCACCATTTTAGGAACAAATGCACATTTTTATTTTCTTCAGCCTCAGATTTTTCTGAGATATGATGCTTAGATCAACAAAAGGTGAAATGCTACTTCTAGACACGTTACTAGTATTTAGAGATGGAGGAAACAGTGGAACGGATAATTTCGGTTTTTAAAAAACAATATTACCACTTTTTCATCAATAGCAGAGTTCAGGGTCTGATCATGTGTGCCAGTCTCTACTGTACATTATTTGTATAGGGTATGGCTAAATTTAATTTCAAATTTAAATTGGTTAAAATTAGCACAGTTCAAAATTCAGTTCCTCAGTTGCAATTGTTACATTTGAAGTGCTCATTAGCCATGTGTGTCCAGTGGTTACCATACTGGACAGCCCAGCTAGAGAACTTCTCCATCCTTGCAGAAAGTTCTATGGGGCAGATCTGATATAAAATCTATGCATATATATTGTCCATGAAGTCAGTCAAAAAATCAGAAGGAAGATAATTTTAGTTTTGCATGGTGGTTGTGTTAAATTTCCCTAGTAGGATTAGACACTAATTTATCAGGTGAAATTCCTAGATGAGCTAGAAGAAAAATGATTGAGTTGTGTCTAAAAAAAATGAAAACCCTCTGACACATTGATATTCTAGGCTGGCGACTTTGCTTGTGGCATTTTGGAACAAGATTCAGAATCAGGAAAGTGTCACCTAAGTTGAAAGCTCCCCTGTAAGAAATGTCTCAGTTTGACCTAAAGTAAGTGGAAGAGACAGGGGAAAGGAAAGAGGAGCAGCGGAGGATGTCTAAGTGATAAATGGTACCCTGTCATATCACATTTGACGTCTTAACAGGAAAAGGGGGCTGTTGAGCCAGATGTGGGTTAAGTGGGGGAAGTTCAGACCTTTCTCTCGTCTTCATTTTGTTTTTCAAGGCGCAGGTTGACTTCAAGAGCTCTGAGTTCAATCACAGCATATCCACTCTGTGGAGTAACAAGCCAATCAGGACTGATGTGTTCTCCAAGGCAACCTCTGTCTTTGTCAAAGCAAAATGATTGCAGGCTTCCAAGCTGTTGAGAAATAGTGGAACCGAGACAGAATCTCTCCAAGAGAAGCCTGCCATTAGCAACCACGCGGTTCACACTGTAACCACGAAAGTGGAACGTGGGCCCCCAGACGGAGTGACAGGCATTGAATACCTGCCAACCCTCCCGGGGCCAGGAATAGGGGGAGTCTCATCTAGCAGAGTCTAGGGCTCTAATCTTCATAGGTTGCTTCCCCAAAATAAACACCAAGGAGAACCCCAGCACTCTTACTTTTAGGCATCCTCATTAGCCAGTTAGTTGCTTCTCTCTAGAGTCCATTTTTTTTCTCCCTTCTATTTTCCCAGGGTAACTTCCACATCACAAGCACACTTATCTGGGCTTCGCATCAGCCTTAAAGATTCAGAGTATGGATCTGTTTTCCAGACTGACCGTCTGACTGTCTGACCTACGGTTGTTCACTCTCACAGAAATGCATACTGTGGCCCTTGTTAAAACCACAATTAGTCTAAACCCTTTACAGGAAATATCGGTTTGGTAAGAGGAGAGATACTGTTAATAGGAAGTCACATGATTTGTAGGGAGAGCAGGCACACGCAGTTGAATGTACGTAATTTCTACTTGTCATTGATCTCTAGCTGCAGCTGCTGGCTGATGAATGCAAAGGTTAGCGTACACATGTGCCGTTCATTCTATTCAGGGAGGCCAGAGCAAAGGTACCCCTGATAGCCCTTCGGGTCAAAGGGCTACCAGGATTGCAGCTCTGATCGCAGGTATGGGAGGCTTTGAGGGAGAGACTTCATTCCCAGATACGTCCACTCATATTTCAGCTGAAATGATTGCCAGTCTGAAGGCTACCCCTGGCCATCCCAGATTTGGCAAACAACTTCAGATGTGCCCCCAAGGAAGTCACCCCACAGACAATTAAAGATGCAGAGTAATACAAAAGCTGCAGGGCCAATGGCTGGTAGGTGTGTACCTTTGGACTAGAATGGATGTGTTCTGCCATTTATTATTCTAGCTCCATGGCCTCAGTCTTCCCATCTGTATAACAGAGCTGACGCTATGAAGAGCAAATTCTGTAGCAGTGTTACTACTGATCATTGTCAGAGAGGGTATATTGAGCCTTTATTCAGTTCCAGGCACACTACTAAAGATGCATGCATCACAAACCATGCCAATACAAAGTATAGAGAAATTGTCTAACTAGGCAGGTAGCTGTGAGAAAATTACTTAATCCTTCTGAGTTTTCACTTTTCCTCTGTAAAATAAAGTGATATTGGAAGAATTGAATAAGCTAATGGTTAGCATGATTCCTGGCCCTAAGAAGCATTCAGCACTTGCTACTACCATTGTTAATTATTATTGTTGTAGTTATTGTCCCCTTGGATACAACTGCCCTTGAGGTAGGTGGTATTATTTTGTTTTATACATGAAGAAGCTGAGGATTTATAGTAAACAAGCAGCTATTCTTTTTTTTTTTTTTTTTAAGATAGAGTCTATGCCGCCAAGCTGGAGTGCAGTGGATGATCTTGGTTTGCTACAACCTCCACCTCCCAGGTTCAAGCGAATCTGCTGCCTCAGCCTCTTGAGTAGCTGGGACTACAGGTGCCCACCACCATGCCCAGCTAATTTTTGTATTTTTAACAGAGACAGGGTTTCCCCATGTTGACCAGGATGGCCTCGATCTCTTGATCTCATGGTCTGCCTGCCTCGGCCTCCCAAAGTGCTAGTCTGATTGCAGGCATGAGCCACCGCGCCCATCCTGCAGCTATTTTATGAGTATATATCACTTAGAATCTCAAATGAAGGTCTATCGGAAAAACCCAAATTGCATTTAGCCAATATGAAACTGAGAGTTTTGAAAGGTGGTAGCCATGACTAAACACAATGATTAAATAGTGAGAAAATAAAGTGTTGAGTTGGTCCAAAGAGATGTACATTTAGAAAGTACTGTATACATTTAGGGGTTCCATGGCAAACCTGCTGTTTGCCTGAGAAGGGAGTGTGCATGTTCCCTGGATCTGTGAGCAGAACTGTGTCTTATTTTTCTTTTGACTTTCCCCAAAATCTGGGGGATTTTGTGAACTGCTCCATTACGGACTTGGAGAAACTCTGTGTCCCAGGGAGGCATCTGAGCTCAAACAAGCTTGACTCTTCTCACTCGCTGTGTCCTCTCTGAGGGACCTTCTAGTTGATAGTACAAAAGCCTCCTCAAGCCCAGAGATGTACAGCTTGGAGCAGCTGGTCTTGAGCTATAGCCATGTCCATCATACACACTGAAACCCAAGAAGACTGCCCTTCCTTGCATCACCCTCCCTCTCCTCAAAAAGTGAAGCAGAAAGACCAAGCCTCAGCCCCTGGGATGGCTTTGTTTCACTTATTCAAAGTGACCTGTTCCTTAAGCCCAAGATAAATAATTTACTTAGTAAAAAGATGCTAACTCTTGATAAAGTTTGAAGCCAGAGAAATTGTAACACAGTTTCATATAGGATGACCTGACTTGAGCTAGTCTGCTTACATTTAAAATAATTCCTGCTAGTTGTGTGTGTGTGTGTGTATGTGTGTGTGTGCGCGCGCACGTGCGCGTGCATTTCTACCAGATCAAGAGCGATACTACTTCTGCTCCTATATCCTCTGACCCTGCCCAGATCTTAGAAATACTTTTACACGGCCATTCCACATTGGCAACTCATGCATACATGCAACAACAAAACTCATCTGCACACTGGACTGTCATACCCTAAAAGAGGGCTGGCACACCCAAGCCAACATGCCAATGCTGCCATTTCCATATCATGGCAGGCATTACTAATGGATCAGGACACTCAGAGTTCTTCTCAACACAGTTCTCTAGGCAGACACAACCACTCTATTAGAGTTGGCAGGCAAGATGAGAGCTGTTTACCTTTACCAAAAGGGAAAACATTCTTGTGCCAGCATCTGTGATTCAGAGATCTTACCCAAATGATCTTAAAATCACTGCCAATAGTTACGGTTTGTCACAAGCTGACTCTTGGTCTTGAAAAAGCTTATGCTTTCTGGCAAAGAGAAAAGTTTATTCAATGAGACAAAAGCAGAATAATGGTCCTGAGAGAAAGTCCCACTTTAATTTTACTCTAATCCAAATTAAAACAGGTATTGATGTTTATAAATAGCACCTAAAAACGTATACCAGTTGATCCCATAACTTCATTTCTGAGACTCGAAGCTGCAGAAATCATGTTAATTCAAGAAATTTCTTGTAAGAAAAAGCTGTTCATTTTGTCAGTATTTATAATGCCAATAACAGTAATCTAAAAGCCCAACAAGAAGAAAAAAGATACATTATTAGCATATACTCACCTGACTTACTATTATGCAGTAATTGAAATCATGTGGTTTTAAGATAGAGACATTTCAAAAACATAAAGACACTTGGAAGATATAAATAAATATTTACAATGGTCATCTCCAAATGGTCAGGTTATGGATAAACATTTATTCTCTCATTCTACTCATCAGTATCTCTATTTTTAATAATGTGTGATTATTTTTTATTAAAATTGTTATTGCAGTGTAACATATACAGAAAAATGCTCAAATCACAAATAAACAATTAGATAAATTTTAATAGTGTGAATGCACCTTCCATGCCCAAGATCAAGAAGCACAATAGCTTCATTTTGCCAAGCTTGGTTTTAATTTTTAGAATAATAGAATCCAAAATGAATTAGTTTTTTAAATTGGTTTCTTTTTTCTGTCAATATCATGCTTTTGAAATTCATCAGTGCTGCTGTATAGTAAGTCACTGGCCTTGCTATATAGTATTCCATTTTGTGATTATAGCATTGTTTGCCTGATGGGCTTTTCCATTTGGAGGCTGTTTCAGTTGCTGTACCGCTGCAATGTTCTTGTACGTGACTTTAGACAAACACGTGAGTGTTTCTCTATGGGGGCTTATATCTAAGGGTGGAATCCCTGGGTCATAGTGTGATAACTTTTGCAATAAAAATACATAAAATTTTAAAATAATAAAACTCCATTTATTAAAGGGAAATGTACAGACAACTGAAGAAAAACAAAGAACATTCAAGAAATTCAGATTATGATAGAAGCAACTTATTTTTGTGTAACAATATTAAGAAAATTTAGAATAAAATTAAACAAGTAAACATAGAAAAAATAAAACCAACTAAACTCATAAAACTAAAATTAGATCCTTAATACATAGGAAGAATTAACATTATCTTTTTCTGGTGGTTTTTTTTTTTTTTTTGCTTTTTTTTTCTCACCAAAAAATACTTAGAATAATTGTTGCTTCACCATTCTCCCAGGTAATATCAATATTTTGAAAGAAGTCTGTTGATGAGTTTCTCAAGATACAGAAAATGAACTGTAAGGTTGATTTGTTTTCCATTGTGAAGGCTTCTCCTCATCTCAACTCCAGTGTGGTATTTGTCATGTTCTGATTCTCTCCATGTTTACATAATCACTTAGGAAGTCCTTTATTCTCCACCGTGATGGTGTGCTTCCCAGGTTCAGAGACTGGAAACCACAAGGGAGTGAACTGGGATTTGCCAAAATTCAGCAGGGCAGAGAAAGAGGTGAATATTTTACTGGGTGTAAACTACAGCAGATTTTTGTCTGTGAACTTCAGTGACTCCATGTGTGATGTGATGCTAATAATACCTTTTTGACTAGATTGTCTGAGTCAGGTGCCCAGGGCAGTGCCTGGGATGTACATTAAATGACAGCTATCATTATCATCTTCATCATCATTATTACGTTATCATTAATAGATCATCATCTTCATCATCATCATCACCATCATCATCATCATTACCATTATCATTAATATGTCATCATCACCACCATCATAAGCTTCCTCATCACCATGCCCTCTGGGAAAGAACATCAAGAACAAGTCCATGTGGAATAAGTAGCTCTCACTTATGGGAAGTGAGATCTGTCTGTGAACTCTCTGGCCATCTGAGATGTGCATGATGAAGAACAAGAATGTGGAGCTTTAGGAGAGGAGGAGGGATTCTCTCTTATTAACTGGACAGAATCAATTCCTTGAACTCTTATGTAGGCAGCACTCTAAAGATCCCTCCCTGTGAATCACAGGAAATCTTCTATTCAACTTGAGGCATCAAACCTCTCTTGCTGAAAGAGATTGATTCTTCTGAAAATACTCATCTACTTTTTACGCTGAATCCATGATTCCTTTACCTTGTGTAGTCATTTATTCATTCATTCATTCATTCATTCATCTATCCATTCTGCAAATGATCACCAAGAACTTACTCCATCTCAGGCCCATGTTATAAACTGAGAGTAAGAAGATAATCCTGGCCATAGAGGAACTAACACTTTATGCACAGGTGTGGACGTAGGTGAGCTTGTGTATACAACACCGTGTGCACACACGCAAACTAAGTCAGTCCTTTAGAAGGTGATCCTATATCGAGTTCATTTTGGTATCCCACCCGGACCGTCTAACATATCTTGTCTGTCTGGTCTGTTTGGACTCTGTTTTCTGAATGAATGAAACACTGTAAAAGACAAAGTCAGAGAGGGAAGAAAGAGAGAAAATAAATGACCTCTTCCCACTTCCCATGCCACTCAGCTTGCTCATTTCTCTATGAGACCCATCTCTTCCCCCTAGAATTCTGTCCTTGGTTACACACCTGTCTCCCCTGGGAGATTGCAAGCAGCCTTATATCCCCAGTGCCTTCATTGTGGCTGTCCTATAATAGCCTCATCAATAAATTCTTGCTGAATGGATGCTTTATAACTTGGAAATATTACCAGGTATCACTGGAAAAGGATACAAAAAAAGGGGTTCTTGTAAGAAGTATGTAAGATGAAGAAATGAGGCCATTGTGTTGCAGTAATTGCAGCAATCCAGGAGAGAAATGTAGGGTAGGGAACAAAAGCAGAGATGAAGCTTGGAGAAGAAAGAGCAAATGGCAGGAAGGCTGGGAGGAAAATTCTACAGAGCTCGTTGACCGGTTGGCTGTAGAAGGTGAGAGAAGAGGGATCAGCCAAGAATAACACTGAGATTCTGAGCTTGAGCAACTGAGAGGAAAATGGTACAATGAATTCCAACAGGTTTATGCAGGAAAGACATGATGACAATTGACAGAAAAAGAACTCTCAAAGACACAAATGGGGGCACAAGTTAAATAAGCACCAACTGGGATTGCCTTTGGGCCAAAGATCCCAGGGCATCTTCTACACTTGTGTGTGTGTGTGTGTGTGTGTGTGTGTGTGTGTGTGCACTTCATGTGTTTTTACTGACAAGGCAGAGAGGACACTGTGGATTTTATTGCTGGGTCACACCAATGAGGTTAATAAAATACGTCATCCCAACTCTCAGGATCATGAGGATTAACCTAATTCTCTTGCTGTTTTGGACAATGTTTTTGTATTTATTAATTTACCCAGTTATTTATTTGTTCCCATCTTAGTCTATTTTATGTTGCATATAGCAGGACACCTGAAACAGGGTAATTTATTTTAAAAGGAATTTATTTCTTACAGTTATGAAGTCTGAGAAGTCCAAGGTCAAGGGGCTGCATCTGGCAAGGGCCTTCTTGCTTCTGGGTCTTCTCTGTAGAGTCTGGGGCAGCTCAGGGCATCACATGACGAGGAGGCTAAATGTGCTAGTTCAGGTCTCTCTTCCTCTTATAAAGCTACCAGGCCAGGCACGGTGGCTCACACCTATAATCCCAGCACTTTGGGAGGCTGAGGCAGGCGAATCACCTGAGGTCAGGAGTTCTAGGCCAGCCTGGCCAACATGGTGAAACCCCATCTCTACTAAAAATACAAAAATTACCCAGGTATGGTGGCACATGCCTGTAATCCCAGCTACTCAGGAGGCTGAGGCAGGAGAATTGCTTCAACCCAGGAGAGGGAGGTTGCAGTGAGCTGAGATCACTTCACTGAACTCCAGCCTGGGTGACAGAGCGAGACTCCATCACAAACAAACAAAACAAAATCTACCAGCCCCACTCCCATGGTAACCCATTAATCCATGAATGAATGAATTCATTTAAGAGGACAGAACCCTCTTGACTCAATCACCACTTAAAGGTCCCACCTGTAAATTCTGCCACACTGGGGATTAAGCTTCACTATGAGTTTTGGAGAGGGCAAACATTCAAACCATAGCAGTTCCCTATGCTACTACGTGCTATTAAGGTAATGGTGAGGGAAAAGAGATGCAAATCCTACCCTTACAAAGTTTATAAGAAGGGCTAGAGATACCTATAATCACTCCTATTGTTTTAGAACAGCTAACATGAAAAGAACAGAGGGGAGGCAACCAAGGTCCTACATATATTTTACAGGAAATGCCTGGAGATGCTATAGAGAAAAGGACTCTTTAGCAGAGACCTAGATACATAGGAGATAAAGGGAGCTAAGAGGGCAGGAAAGAATGTTCTAGAAAGAAGCAAACGTTACAAAGAGGTTCTAGAAAGAATGTTCTAGAAAGAGGCTGAAGGTCCTGCCGTGGGTGGGACATAGGAGAGTATGAGTGTCTGAAAGTCAGTGGTTCTGGACCTGGGAGGGTGCCAGGCGGGAGAAGCCAGTGGGGGAGGATAGAGCTGAACCAGATAGGCTTTTGTAGGCCATGTAAAGTATCACAGAACCCGCTGGAGAGAGTGAATCACAGCTCCTGAGGTCAAACGTGAAATTTCTCAATAACTCTGATTCACACAGATGGAGCCTGCCGGGGGCTCGCCCGCCAGACCGCAGCCTGCTTCGTTGAAGTGGGTTCTGAGATGCCCCAGTAGGTCACCACGGCTAAGACATTACAGCGTCTCTCCTAGGTTTTTCCAGTCTGATGTAATCTTTCTGAAGACTGGCAGCAGTTGCAAGAAAACTGTTTCAAATATCTATTAATATTTTAACATGCTTTTAAGAAAATTTGGCCTTTTGTCGAGCTGGTCTCTGAGCAGACATATATCACAGTCCATGATAGACGTTACACTTATCCCTATTCAGTGGGTATATTTCTCGTTTGGATTCATTTTTTGACATCTATTATTTTTAAAATCTTTCTTGCCTATTACGTGTTCTTGCCTATAGCTCCTAAGCTTGTTTGCTCTGAGCAAAAGTTCCCCCATGCTCACCCTCTGCTCAAGGAATGGCATGCTACTAATTCTGTGACCTGAGCTGGCAGAGATGACTGCTCTCAGATTAAACAAAAAACCATCTGGAACCCAGAGGCCAAAGCAGAATGTCTAGTAACAAGGAAATTATAGCTGCAAACTGGCCTTACGCTTGAGGTAAAAAAAAACAAAACAAAACAAAACAAAACTCTCTTTTAACCAATATTTATTGAAACTTCACCATGTCTGGTGATTCCACATGGCTTACCTGTGTGCAATCTCATTTTCGTTTTTATGGTCACACTTTAAGGTGAATGTTACTTATCCACATTTAACAGATGAGAAAAAGTGAAGCTTGGGAGAGTGAATAACCTACCAACAGGCAGAGTTTGAATTCCTCTCTGTCCAAGATCAGGATGTGTTCTACGTCCCCAGAGCCGCATACTGGTTCTTTGTTTCAATCTCTAAAGGGAAGCTGTTGACCTTTTAGAACATTCTGGTCTGAACAGTGGTGGGTCAAGCACAGGGGATTCCTGGGGAACATGCTACTAGGGTAATTAGCATAGAGGGAGACCAGAGCTGAGGCCTGAATGATGAGAAGAAACCAACCATAGGAAGGGGTTTTTAGGGAAAGGCATTTCACACAGAGGGAACAGCATATGCGAAGCCTCTGAGATGGGAAGAAAAAGCTTGGTTTGTGTTTGGAGCAGGAAGGAGTCCAGTGTGACTAGAAGGCAATGTGGAAGAAGGAAGGGCATCCAGGGGATGGATCAGGAGGGCCTTGTTACTCAGTCGAGAAAGTGGATGTCTTTCTGAGAGCAGAAGTGTGGCAAGGTGAAGATGAGCACATATTTCTAGACACACATCCCATTGAGAGGTGTCTGTGTCTCTCCCTCTTGAATCTGGGAAGCTCTCTGACTCCTTTGGCCAGTACAATATGGCAGAGGTGATGCTAAGCCAGTTTCCAATCTGACCTCAAGGGAGTGTCACCTTCCACTTCTTATTTTGAAATACTACTTCAGGGAGCCTCTGTGTAAGAAGATCAACTACCCTGAGACCATTATGTTGAAGAGGCAACAGTCAACAATTCCATGTGAGCCCAGCCCTCCAGGCACTGCTACCAAAATACCAAAAAAAAAAAAAAAATGAATGAACCCATCTTGGGCCCTCCAAACCAATCATCCACCAGTTGAGTAACCCTAAGTGTCTTCAGTCAATGCTGAGTGAAGCAAGAAAACCAGCCAGCTGAGCCATGCCTGAATTCTTGACCCACTAATTGAGAGCTACAGCAAAACGGTTGTTCTTCTAAGCCACCAAGTCTTGAGGTGGATTGTTACATAGCAATAATAGCCAGAACAAATGAGAAGCCACAGAAGATGTAGGGAAGGTGTGGCTCGGTGAATATGCTGAAGAAAGATAACCACAGTCACTACATAGACCCTGAATTATGAAGAGGGAGGGTGGGGGCAGGGGTGAAATTGGGAGATGAGTTCTGGAGCTTATTTCAGTTATAGAGGCAGGAGAATGAGGGGGTAACAGCAGAGATGGAGAAAAGTAGTAGATCTGATAGATGTTTTGGAAATAATAAAATCAACAATCAGAACTCACTGATGGATTACATATGAGATGATCAAGTGGAAGGGATGGAGAATGACCTCTCTGTACCCTAGGATCCTGCAAAGGTGGCACTGCTTTTCTGTGCCTCTGCAAACACACTGGTCCCATTTCAGTTTTGCTCCTTATACATGCTCGTATCTTCAGAGAGAACAGATGTGTGCTCTTGCAAGAGTCACAGGAATGGTTTGGTTGCCTTTGAGTAAGCTTAACTGGGGGCAGGCTGAGATCTAGTAAGAACCTCTGTGTGTCCAGAGGTTTCATAGGCAAAGGACCACCCAGCACATCAAGTGCTCCACATTTTGGGGGTGTCTTAAGGGATTTTGGACTTTGATACCAGCTTCCTGCTTCTCTTTCCTTGCCCACTGCAACTAACAGGAGATAATCTCTAATCTCAGCCCAAAGAAGAACTCAAAAAACAATTACCTTTCAATGTCATTTCTCCACCTGTTCGCAGCCCTGAGAAAAATTCTTAAGGCTACTGCTTTTACCACCTAGAAGCTCTCCAAGTATACGTTTGCCAGTTAACCTCCTAGGGAAGAAAACTTTTTTTTTTTTTTTTTTTTGAGACAGAGTTTCGCTCTGTCACCCAGGCTGGAGTGCAGTGGCACGATCTTGGCTCACTGCAACCGCTGCCTCCTGGGTTCAAGCGATTCTCCTGCCTCAGCCTTCCAAGTAGCTGGGACTACAGGCGCCTGCCACCATGCCTGGCTAGTTTTTTGTATTTTCAGTAGTGATGGGGTTTCACCGTGTTAGTCAGGATGGTCTCGATCTCCTGACCTCATGATCCTCCCACCTGAGCCTCCCAAAGTGCTGGGATTACAGGCGTGAGCCACCACGCCTGGCCCGGGGAAGGAAACTTTTAGAGAAGAGAAATATCTTATGCCTACTCAGGTTGACCCAGTAACTAGTCATGTAAGTGAGTCAAGCTCCTCTTACCGGCATTTTGTTTCGGGCTCGTGGTTGAGTCAGCTCCATGACATTTCTAGCAGGTGCCAAGAAAAGAATGGCTCCAGCAGGTTGAGAGAGGCCCTCTGTGGGGGAAGACATCCTTGAGAATTTGGAGACCTGGGGTTTGGTTTAATTGCAGTCCCCTTTCCAGTTATGCCTTCACTCTACCTGGGCTCAGGTCACAGCCATCTGCTATTTTCCAAAGTTTTCACCATTTGAGATTGGCCAGAATGCCACTGTATGCCAAGCCTTGAACCCATCATGGAGGGTGGAAGCATTAGCAGTAGCTGAGATTCCTCAGGTTGCCTTCTGGCCGTATACATTGGGCTACTTTCTGACCGAATCCTTTTACAAATGTTTGTGAGAAGCCACACCACAGTTTCCCGAAAGTTGCTTCCATCCACACAAACTCCCAAGTCTTGGGTATCAGAATCCCTGAGGCCATGGCAGGAAAAATAAAGAAATATTTGTAAACAAACAGATGAGCTAAGCATCATGAAAATCCACCCCCTTTCTCTTAAGATACATGAAATCAGAGGATCCTCCTGTCCTCAAAGAGCAGAGCAGAACTAGTTTTCTAGGATGCAGTAATGTTTCTCTAAACATGGAAGATAGTGTCATGTAATAGAAAAAAAAGGGCTTTGGGATGAGACAGGCTTGAAGCTGACTCCCGAGAATCACTGGGGTCACTAGAATGTGAGTTCCTTGCAGACAGAGATCCTGTCCGTGTTCTTCCTGTAACCCAGTTCCCAGCACATAAGGAAGGCTCCCAAAGCATCTAATGGATCTGTTAATGAATGCAGCTTTTCTACTTACTGGCTGCAAAACTCAGGGCAGCTAACTTTTCTAAATTCTAGTTGGCTCGTTTGCAAAGCTGATTGTGAAGCGTTGATAGTGAGGATTAAATGAAAGAGAATTCATTCATTCAACAAGCATTTCTTGGGCTTGTGCTGTCTGTCCAACACTGTTCTAAGAGCTGAGAACAAAGCAGAGAAGAAAGCGCATGGAAGTCCTTGCCCTCATGGACTGTTCCCTGGCAGGAGGAGACAGGCAAATGACAACAAAACAACTTATGGTACATAAAAAAGTTTTATTTCAAATGAAGAAATGCAAGCAGGAGAAAGAGACAGGAAGTCAGAAGTGGAGGTTCCAATTTTAAATTGGAACTGGAGGTCAAGGGAGACTTGAATGGGCAGCTGACCTTTGAGCAAAGACTAAAGATGTGAAGACTCAGTTCTGTGATATCAGAGGGAAGAGCACCTGCAATGGTCCCGAGGCAGGAGTTTAAGCAACACGTTCCAGAAACCTAAACTAGCCATTGTCACTGAAGTGAGCAGAGTGAAGGAGACCGGAGTTGAAGATGAAGCCAAAGAGCAACAGGGGTCTTATTGGTGGGGACTTGAAGGCTGTTTGGAAAGGACATTAGCGTTTACTCTGAGAAAGGGTGTCAGGTTTTCAGTAACATTATGCACAGTAGACACTTCACAGATATTCTGTGTCCCTTTTGTGAAAACCAACCAAGATCCCTTTTCTCATAGTCACGTACTAAAACCCACCACAAATCAGATGGATCACTCTGTAAAATACACAGCCCTAGACCCATGGAGCATGAGCTCTAAAAAGGGCCTCAGATCTTTTCCTGATTGTTCAAAATTAGATACTCTCTACCCTCTGTGGCTAACTCCTTGCATTTCCTTCTCTTATGGATGATTTCAAGCAGACAGAACCTGGAGCCTCAAGAACTGAGGATGTGGCTCATTCAGGTGCTTTTATGTAGGGATCTTCAGTGAGATGAAAGCATCAGCTCCCAGACACGATGAAACCAGCGTGGCCCTCCAGATAATTCCCAGTCTGTGCAATCTCTGTGCTCCATTCTGGAGCCAAAGATCCTCTCTTCCTGCCTTTCTGGAAAGCAGGGAGCAGCATGCAGACGGGAAAGCCTCCAGCCTCTGAGCAGGCCCTCAGGGAGCTCTTCAGCCAGGATCTTCCTGCACTTGTCACTCGTTGAGCAGATGGAGTATGTGATGACATACAGCATCACAGATTGTTCTGGTCTAGTGTCTGGCCAGGGAGTTTTTTCTCTTCGGAAAGCATTTCTCCTGTGGCAGAGCCTGTGAGGTCTGAAGGACCCAAAGAAGAATCTTTAGGCACAGGACTTGCAGAAGCAGAATTTAAAAAGTATGGAAGTACCTGGTCATCACTGAGTGCCTACAGTGCACTAGGCTGTGCTGTCCAAGATGGTAGCCGCTAGGCATGTGTGGCTACTTACATGAAATTTAAATTAGCTAGAATTAAGTGAAACTAAAAATTCAGTTCCTTGGTCACACTGACTGCATTTCAAGTGCTCAGTAGTAGCACATGTAGCTACCATCTTGACCAGCACAAATAAATTACATTTCCATCACTGCAGAGAGTTTCACTGGACACTGCTGCCCTATATCACTGAGTCACTAAGTATTTAGTATCCTCCTAGAGCCACCATTTGACAAGCATCAGAGAACCAAGCCATAAGGGTTCTGTCTTGGCTTTAAAGCCTAGACCCCATTGAATCTGTTCTGACTGCGCACAAGTAGCCCTGTAACTGTGTCTTTCTGCTTCCTTGCTTCCTTATTTTTGCAGTCTTTCAAACCAAAGAAGGTAGGGCCCTTCCCTGTGGTTTCAACCTGGAGCTGTCACGAGCCAAGGCGCAACTGATCAATAGCAAGGGTATCATTTGAGCAGCCAGGCTGAGAGAGCTAACTTCCTCAAAGAAGTCAGCATTAAGCAAAGTTAAGCACCCATAGAATTGATAGAAAAAGGAGAAATGTCTCAAGTGGAGGAGAAACTTGATTCAACGTGTGGAAGATTTAACCGTGTATATGCCTCATCTTTGCACTCTCCGAGAGAATAAAAATGCAGCGAAAAACAAATGACAGATCGGGGGTAAATTATTCTTTGTCACACAAAAGGAAAACAAAATCTTGAGTTTTTCAAAGCATTTTCATGAGGAATGAGGAGCAACAACAATGGCAAGTAATATTTACAGATGGGGCACTTACTATGTACCAAGCCCTGAGATATGCACTTTCGATACTCTTCGATACATGATTTCATTAAGTCTTTGTAGGAGTTTGTATGGCCAGAGTCGGTATGAGCCAGGCTATGTTGCAACAACGAACGGCCCCCAAATCTCAAGGGCTTAAATAAGCATTGCCTGAGTTCTTGCTCGTGCTGCCTGTTCATCATGAATCAGTAGGGATTTGGGGCTCCACCTCTTTCTCACTTCAGAACCCAGACTGGTGGAGAACCCCCATAGAGAGGTTCTCAGTTATTACGGGAGAGAGAAAGAAGGCATGGGAAATTGCATGCTGACTCTCAAAACTTCCACCAGAAAGCCACACCCTTCACTTATGCTCAAGTTTCCTTGATCAAAGTAAGTCACCTAGGTACACCTAACAGCAAGGGATGGTAAGGAACAGTCTCATCCTTTGTCTAGAAGGTCAGGAAATCTTAAATATATGAGATAATTCCTAACTGTAGGTTCTTATGCTAATTATTAATTTGTTACTGATGAAACTAAGCCTTAGAAAGGTTGTGAGAATTACCCAAGGTTACAAAGAAAAGTAAGAAGTCAACTTGGAATTTGGACATAGGCAATCTGGCCTATATTTTTAGGGCCTAACCTTGCCTATACTCTTGATCTCTATCCTCTACTTATATTTTCAAAAGATATTTGGTACCGTAAGATTCTACTGTGCAGTCATGTTTTAAAGGTTGAAACTTGTAGAGCTGAATGTATTTTACATATTCTTTTTCACTGGGGTTTCAGATGTCCTGATACCATTCCCACGCTTGGGCAAAGCTTGCCACTATAGGAATGACAGCTGGTTAACCAGGGATGTTCTTAGCAACGGAAAAACAAGTATTAGTTTTTCTGAATAAAAAACACAACAGAACATTGAATGATTTTATAGAGAAACCAGGATATAAAAGCAATCTCAAAAGTAAACATTTGCTTGCAAAAATGTATGCCATTTAGAAGTTGACTTGGCAGAGTAGATCAGGCCGCTGTTGATGAAGGAGTCAATAAATCCAAACAGGTTGGATGAGCACACACTAATGAGTTCCTAAACCCGGTCCACACGTGCTCCAGAAACACATGGTCTTAACATTCTTTGTTAGAAACAATGCATGTTGAATAACTTTGAAGCAACATGGCACCTCGTCAAAAACTTCATGGTTCTAGGAAATTTCACCCCATGAGATAATTTGCCTCTGGGTGTTATGGCATGGTTTTGAAGATAGGGGACATAAACACATTTTGATCCCTGCCAATTCAGCCTAGTTCAGCCAGCTCCCAGTCAATCCATATACATACCAGTGAGCCCTGTTGAGATCAGGTCACAGACCCTGCCCCCAACTCCCTGGCAAAGAATAAACAAAACCACAGCAGACTTGCAAAGCCGATAGCATTTCTGAGAGGAGAGCTCGGGCTCCTCATCACAAAGTACAATGAAGAGATCATCCACCAGTCAGTCCTTTCTTTAACAGTCGCTTACCAAGTTCCATCTACATCCCGGGCACTGTACTGGGTTCCAGAAATTCATCAGTAAACATCAGCAGTGTTGCATTTGTTTTCAGCTCCACTTTGTAGTGAGGGATCCAGCCAGCCATCAGGTAAACACATACATAGGAATGTGAAGATAACAGCTGCTAAAAGTGCTGTGAAGAGAATTACATACTTTTGAGAATGCATGATAGGAGGATCGTCCTATCCTGGGGAAAATCATAGAGCAAAGCTACTAAAGAAAATGGCATTTACATTGAAATCTTCAGCGTTCTAAAATAATTACTTGGAAGAACATTGGACAGAAACAATTCCAGAGCCTTGGGCTCCTGTATAAGCAAACCCGAAACCCAACTAAATGTAAACAGTAAAGTGAAGCTGAAGTTGAACCAATCAGAAACCATCCACCAAGTTCTAACTAGGGACTTTCTACTTTAACCAATTACATTTTCTTTTGTCTTGCGTCGACAAACATTTCCTTTCCCACTCCTTCAGTGGTGCCCTGAACAGCTTGTGTTTGGTGCTGCCCGACTCTTGAATCGCTGGATGCTCAAATAAACTCAGTCAAATTTTAATGTGCCTAAGTTTATCTTTTAACAAGTGTATTTACAGAAGATTTTAAACTGGGTTTCTCTCTCATTCTACACGTGCAATAGTTCTGCCTCTTTAAGGGTCCAACAGGGGAAGATCCCACAGGCAGGGGACCCTGGCTTGAGGATTCTCCTTGTAGGCAATTACATCAGCACTTCTATCAAAAAGCGTAGGAATGCTCCCAGAGTGGCACGTATACACATGAATTCTGGAAAGTGATACCACAAAACTGTTAAGTTGGGAGCATGCTAACTTTTTGTTACCTCATAGGTAGTCGGAAAACAGTGTGCTCTATCAGGGACTCTTTTGACAATGTTTGATCTGTGTCCCTGACTTCGTGTCCCTTACTTCATGTCCCCAGTGGATTAAAAACCAAACTCTTCTTCATCCCCATCCTGGGACCATTCCTCATCCTGTGGTCCCGATTCCAATGGATGGCACTACCATCCACCCGGCCTGGCTGGAGGATCTTCTGCATGTCTCCTTCTGACTAGTGACAGGTGCAGGAAATTGTGTCTGTAACTAACTCACAGTCAATGTCCTTTTTCTATCTAGGAGCTGCTACTTTAATTTGGTTCCCCATCTTTTTTGTCTATGTCACTGGTCTTCCCCACCTTGAACTCTATCCTTCCCACATCATCCTCCACATTCTTGGATTCGTTTTCTAACATTCACGTTCCCCACAATGACTATTTTGCTTAACATTTGCCTATGGCTCCCTCTTACAGGATGTATAGGTTCCCAGTTAGGGCATGTAGGACTTTATATGAGCTCTTCACCTAATCTCCTACCCTTACCTGTCTTGACACAGACAAGGATTAAATTAAAGCAGCAGCTCCTGGCTGGAAAAAGGAAGTTGACTTTGAGTTGCTTTTCACTCACAACCTCCTTCACTTGGTCACTGGTAACAGGAAATGCACAGATGTCCCAGCTGGGCTGCACAGGCAGCACCTCCAATGTGTCTCCAACTGAACGACCCTTATACTGAACTAGACTGAGCTACGTGCCATCCACCATAGATCACACCCATTCTCCCTCCAGGTATTTGTTCCTTCTCTTTCTTCACTTAGATGTCCTACTATCTAGTCAGCTCTTAATGATCCTTTACAACTCTTCTCAAGTCTCTTATTTTGAAGTCTTGCCCCAGTGACTCTGTTCACTGAGGTCAGAATCAACCATTTCTTTCTTTATGCTTTCACAAACTTTATCAGACCTCCATTGTGGTACCAGTTTCATTGTATGATAATTACAGATGGTCCAGACTTAACATGATTTGACTTAATATTTCAAGTTTACAGTGGTGGAAAAGCAATACATATCCAGTAGAAACCACACTTCGAGTGTCGATCTAACCATTCTGTTTTTCGCTTTTAGTAAAGTATTTAATAAATTACATGAGATACTAAACTATTTATTATACAATTGGCTTTATGTTAGATGATTTTTCCCAACTGTAGGCTAATTTAAGTGTTCTGAGCATGTTTAAGACAGGCTCAGCTAAGCTATGATGATTGCCAAATTAGGTGTATTAAACGTATTTGTGACTTACCGTATATTCAACTTAGGATGGGTTTATCAGGACATAACCCCATTGTAAGTCAAGAAGCAGCTGTGTTTTAATATGTCTTGTCCACATGAGCCGAGTGATCCTTAAAAACAGGGACTTTTCCCACCACCCTACCCTTGTTCATCTTTTCATCTCTGATTTCTATCATGAGTTAGGAGCTTTCTAAATGATTTTTAAATTAATAGATATTCAGATAAACAGATTTGCCCCTCTTCTACCCTGCATGTTCCCTCCCTTTTAGGGACGTATATCAGGTAATAATGAAAGAAGTAAGGGCAGTTCCTGAAGCCGAAATGACTTTGCAGTTGAAATGAAGTCCCTTATGCAAGGCTAACAGGATTCGTAGTTGGACAGTTAATCATTAAAGAAGATTAAAGCAGGGAATCATAAAAACGGATACACCAGTATATAACAGACATTTTGCTTCATTTTAAAAGGTATAAACGCACACTTTCTTTCTATTCTCCTTTGTAAGAGCAAAGCACTTGCTTTGGGCAGGCCTGGAGTGGAGCGCCGGGTGTTCCCCTTGTGTAAACCACACCCCTACTGCATCATCTGCAACTTGGAGGTTCACTTTCTTTAAAGAGTAGAATGTAAAGGCAAGCAGTCTAGAATTTTATCACGGGGTTTTTAGAGGCTTCTTAGCTCTAACTTGACTACCCCGCCTGCCTTTGACAAGTCTTTCAGAATAGTCCACCTGTTTTCACCGCAGCAACTTGCTCTTCATGCCCACAGCTCATTCGCAACTTTCTAAATCTGTTTCCTCAGGAGACGACTATTTCTAATGGTGACTAATAAATGACTTTAAAGTGCCGAGAGGTTTCCATGCAGTGAGAACTGAGTCAAACATTCGACACGAAGGATCTCAATTTAACCTTCCCAACAACAACAACATTCATTGAGGCAAGCCCTGGGATTTCCCTCTGAAAAGTGGACGTAACTCATATATTCAAGGCATTCTGTGTGGGTCAGTTGGACGAATACTGTTACTGAAAAGCCTGAAAACTCATAGTAATCAGACCCTGCACTCTAACACAAACAACAAGCAAGTGAACAAACAATATTTATATGCACTGACTGTGTTCAAGGTGCTTCTCTACATACTTACATTGGATTAACTAATTCTCACAATGACTTAATAATGAAGTAAATAAAAGTCACAAAATGGTGTGAATGGCCCCATTTTGAAGGTTAAGGAAACTGAGGCAGAAGATCACAGTTAAGTAAGTGGCCTCCAAGTCAAGCTGGGATTGTAAACCCAGAGAGTTTTATTTCAGAGCCCACCCCCCTAATTCAGTTCATCTTCAAATGGGGTTAACAATCCCTATCTGGCAGAATTTGGGAAAAGATTTTACAAAGTAGCAATCGTTTTGGCCAAATGCTTGCCACCCTATAGTTGCCGGACAAATGTCCTGTCTGTTCCATTCCTTTCCTTTCTATAGACAAGATGCCTTTCTGTGACATCCTGGACTTTAGGCATTTATCTGACTTTTTCGCCATTCCTTCCTATTCTCCCTAAAATAAAAATCAAAACAATGTCAGCTTGTGGGGGATTCAGCACCGAACTTCACCTCAGGAGATGAAAGACCACCAAATCTGCATGTAAAACAACCAAAAGGAAAAAAAAATCAATCTTTTGTGCAGACACAATTTCTCTTGAAAGGTGATACAGCCCTTTAAAAATAGCTATGGGCTCCATTGTGCAAAGACAGTGACAGAGACTGACGGCTTTTAGTGAGGTGTAATGTTCCCAGGCAGCCGGCTAGCATGGCTAACCAGATAGAGATCAGTCATTCGATCCGGGGCAGAGTGCTAAATGTTAGAGGTGAAGCTGCTATGTTCTTATTACTAATCAAACTTCAACACCGTGCCTCAGCCTCCTCAGATCCCTGTAAGGAAATTATTGAGAAGTTCCAACCCAGGCACCTTGCTTCACAGGTGAAGCTTGTTCCCAATCATTGGTGCATTCTCCATCCTTCCAGGGAAGTTCTCCTTCTACTTCCCAGCTGTTCCATGTGTGAAACAGTTGAGTAATCCACCATCATCACTGTCCCTAGCTTCGGGACTCACTCCTGAATGCCAGTGTCTCTTTTAAGATGAAAGATGAGAACTGGGAACCTGGCTTGTTGGGGTGGTCCTACTCTGCACTTGCCTCAGGAGAAAGTTGGTGTCTGCTTGACCCCCAAGCTCTTGGCTACAAAATAAAAGAAGGATCTTTTACTTTGTTAAAAGTTAAAGGATAGGTAGATGCTCCAGAGTCATTTGTGCTGGGTTGACCAAAGTAAAAGAAGTAAAAGAGAGATCTTTTACTTTGTACCAAGAGCTGGGGGTCCATCCATCCCCAGACAAGGGACTCTGAGTACTCTCCTTGGATACTGGTAGATTAAAGTTAAATGACAATCCAGGTGGGCACCCTGAGCTCTCTTAATGAGGAAATAACAGAGAGGGGCATAGATCCGTGGTGACAACTCCACCAGAAAAGTTCTTCCCGCATATCAAGGCAAAGTTATTCATCTGTACTACTGATTCCTGTTCTTCAGGAACCCAAAGATGTTGAAGGTGAATAGTGTGATGTGGGTCTTTATTTTCCTACTGTCAAAGAAATGTGTGTGTGCTAGAATGTGTTTAATAACAGAAATCTCTCTGGGGGGTGGAGGAGTCTTGATTGGTAGCTTTTGTCAATGTCCACGGTGTAAATGCTCCTATCATGGCCAATTTCCAGCTAACAACATGAAGTCACTGAACACAGAGTTGGAAAGAGATGTTCACAGTCAGATTTCCTGGCAGGAGCTGCTCCAGCACTGCACTAGTTAAAGGATAGGTAGATGCTCCAGAGTCATCCCTGTTGGGTCGGCTATGATCCTATCTGTAGGGCAGGCCAAGTCCTTGTTCTACTCCTCCTTGCAATGGATCTTGCCCCTTGTCTGAAAATGATGGAAATGCGCACAGCACTTGCAGAGCAAGCAGAAAAGACAAAATTGATCTCTTACCCTGACCTCTTATAGGCTGGATCTGGTTGACTCTCAAGCTCTTGACTGCAAAGTAAAAGAACTCAAGTCAAATTGTTGAATTGCCGTTCAAGAAAAGTGAGATTATTTACCCTAAGTCTATGGCTATCCACAAATCTCATTTAATGTCTCCCAGCAGTCCTAACAGGTATTGTCACCACCTGCATGTTACAGATGAGACAAACAGGCTCAGAGAAGGCGCTGGCACAAGGCCACATGACTCATGAGTGGTAGAGCTGGGGTTTCATCTCATGTCTGTCGTGCTCCAAAGCCATGCTTTTGTGTGCTACCATAATCCAACCAAACCCAGCAGAGCATCATCTAAGGGCATTTGGGAGGTTGAAGATGGGAAACAAGGCCAGCTGAGATTCCTCAGGAGAACAGAGATGGGGGATAGCAGAACATGAGGCAGGACGGAGGGGAGGGGTTCAATAAGTTGGAGAGAGCACTCCAAATATGTGCACATCCTCTTCAATGGAGTTGATCGCGAGCTTGGAGATAGAGCGGCTAATTGAAACAAGAATGAGACCCAACACTCTTCCATAGAGAGCTCCCTGTGTTCTCAGCCATTCCAAGAATCAGGAATTCCCTTGCATGATCCCTCGTCCCCAGTTGCTCCATGTTCTTCTCTCTGGCACTACTCAGAACAGTAGTGCCCATGCCAAGAGCATTCACCCATGAATAGCAATCCTTCACATGTTGTAAGGTGGTGATCCAATATCCCATGGCCTTCCCTTCTCCAGGCTAAGCTCCTTCCACTTCCCAGCTGTTCCACATGTGAAACAGTTGAGTAATCCACCATCATCACTGTCCCCAGCCTTGGGACTCTCTTCTGAATGCCAGTGTCTCTTTTAAGATGAAAGATGAGAACAGAGTACCTGGCTTCTTGGGGTGGTCCTACTCCGCACTTACTTCAGGAGAAAGCTGGGGTCTGCCTGATTCCGAAGCTCTTTGCTACAAAGTAAAATAACTCAAGTCAAATTGTTAAATTGCTATTTAAGAAAAATGAGATTATTTACCATAATTGATTTCTGTAATGATTTAATTGCCATCTGAATTCTCCTCCTGAGTCCGGGTGCATTCGAAGAACAAGAGTTGGATCTGAATTTGTCCCTGAGCATAACTGGCTCCCTGGCGTGTCTTGATGTGGTTGAGTGGATGATCTGATCAACTTTGAGGACAGTGTATTAGACCATCTTATCTTCTAGAATATTCTTCACAAAAAGTCATCTGAAAATACTAGCATCCCGTCAAAGAAACTTTTTGGCGTGCCCTAGAATTTCCTGTTAAGGCACTATTGGCAAACCCCTCTGTAAAAGCTACTGGAACTGACATCACCATCACTTCCTGAGACCTCATGCAAATATGTGCCCTTTGGGGTACATGAAAACAAGATGACCTGGTTTAGGAAAGAAAGTGATGGCATCAAACAGCCTTCTCATTCTCCATTCCCTGACTAATATGGGGCATGCATATGGAATGATGAATGGAGAGAGAAGGGTTTGCAATCAGGGGGCATGTTACATTTCCAAACCCAGGCATGGCTCCCTCTCCTTGCCAGCTTCTGGGGATGCCCGTGGGTCTGAGCACTGGCTCCATTCCTGTCTAGATTCTACCTTATTCAGGCCTCCTGCAATATGCATTTTGTAAAGAGCCTTTCTGTTCATGCTGGCCCTCTACATCTGTGGTCTTCCTGGGCAGCCAAGGATGGCCTGTACTGAAGTGCTGTACTCATCACAGCACTGACCCCTCTTGCCAAGAAATTCCCCTCCCATCGGAGCAGCCTCTGCAGCATCCTCTTGGCCTGCTTTAATCTCAGACTCCCCAGGAATGGGCTCCAGAGCAAGAATCTGAAAGAACAAGGTGACAGACGGGGCCTTTAACGTTGGAGAGGCATTCTTGTGTCACGATGAAGCCAACGCTCTTAAAAGTTAGTGTTCACCATCACCCCAGCAGCTGGCATTTCATGCCTTTCTACAAGTCAGGCATCTATAAAGCCCTCCCCTACATTATCTCCTTTAATCCTCGAAAGAAAAAGTGACTCGTTCACATTTTGTGAGCAGCTGCCGAGGTGGGGTCCTTCATTGCAGACTCATGCCTCCCCTCCGTGCTCCTCTATCTACCCTGCCCCGGGAGCTATCCAGGCCTGGCTGGGAGCTCTGGAGTTGGGTAGGATCAAGTAGCTCTGCTGAGCTGCCTTCTTCCAGATGAACGTCATCAAAATTTAAAATAATCACAGGGGATCAGGGAATGAGGGAGGTCAAGGGTCGAGCTGCCTGTCCTGTTCTCATCCCTTGAAGGGCAGACTGATGTACCTGGGAATGCAGCCGATCCTAACAGTCATCACCTTGTAGCCTGCTGAGGTGGGGGTGCTCTCGGCCAGCACCCCCAAGCCCCAGGGCCCAAGCAGGTAGGCAGGATTTGCCTCCTCCAGAAGTCTGAGCTCTCATTACATCGCCAGTATTTGAAAAGCAAACCGTTTAGCTGTTGGTAGGAAAAATTCCTGGCCCTGCTACCCTTCCTCTGGGGGCACGGGCTGTGATGTGTGGTAACCGTGCCTGGGAACAGCTGCTTTGAGTTCTTTCCACATCCCCACAAGGTGCTGTTTGGTGGCAGTGTGGTGCTAGGCACAAGTTAGCCATTCGAGTACCTTCACATGGTATCCAAGGGCAATGCTGGCTGCTCTGTCCTTGAACCAAGTGTCTCGCTGGCAGTCCCAGCCTGGCGCAGGTTAGCCCCTGAGATGCTGGCCACTGCCAAGGTCAGCAGCGGAGCTCATGCATTGGGGATATGTCTCCGCTCCTATACATGAGACGTGGAGGACCTCTGATGGCAGACACTGGGCAAGGAGGAGAATGAGATCCTTTGTGGTTGGTAGGGGAGACCATCATTCCCTCATCCAAATGTTACCCCCTGAGCAGTCACCTGGGCAGCGCCTAGTAACTGGTCCAAGCAGTGCCAATGCCTGCTAGGGAACTGATGGAGAGGAAGATAGCCATCGTCCCAACCCACATGATGCTCAGAGGCAGAGACTGACATTAATTAGCAAAGTCTCTCCAGTAACTGCCAACTTTCCCGGATGCCAAGTGCAGTGAGGATTGACCCAGCAAGGTTCGCACATCCGTCAGGATCCAGGGACACAGTGCTCAGGAGACTTTCAGGGCCCACAGAAATGTATTAGTTGTCATTTATTGTTTTGTTGTTGTTGTTGTTGTTGTTGTTTTCTGTGTGTGTGTTTTTTTTTTGAAAGAAACGTTCTGTTGCCCCAGCTGGAGTGCAGTGCATATGGTTTTGGCTCACTGCAGTCTCTACCTCCCAAGTTCAGGCAATTCACCTGCCTCATCCTCCCAAGTAGCTGGGATTACAGGCACCCGCCCCCATACTCATTGTATTTTTAGTAGAGATGGGATTTCACCATGAAGGCCTGGCTGGTCTTGAACTCCTGACCTCAAATGATTCACCTGCCTTGGCCTTTCAAAGTGCTGGTATTACAGGCATGAGCCTCTGTGCCAGGCCTAGTTTTAATTTCTTTTCAATTTGAAAGAAAACATGAATAGAATCATAATGCTTAGATAATAATAAACCCAGCCTGGACTACATTCACCTTCGTACCAGTTGTCAAATGTAATTTTTCATGCCTTTTAATGTAGGAAGTGACCCACAAATGCAAGCATGTGTGGGGCTCAAGAACAACATCATGTGGCCCTTGGACCCAGGAAGATGTCCCTGCAAACATAATAATTAAACTGAGAGCTAAAGGAAGCAGGAGTTACGGCAGGCAAAGGGGAAACATTTCAGGCAGCAGCAACAGCACACGCAAAGGCCTGTGGAGCAAATGGTGAAAGAAAGAGCTAAGCAGAGCAGAGGCGGGAAGGTGTGCTCAGAGACCTAGGGGTGTGAATCTTCAGGGAATACAGCTCCAGGCTGCAGACGTGTGAGTCACAAGGTTGAGGAGATGGAAAGCAGGTGAGGAAGGCAGGAAGAAAGCCACCAGCATTCTGGATATTAGGCTGAGAAGGTTCTACAGCAAGAGGAAGAGACTTAGACCCAGAAAGCCTGCTACACTGGTTTCAACAAAACCAGGCCACTCGAACTGCATCAAGACACCTGAGATGACAATGCGGCCTGTGCATTTCCTGCTCGTTAGTTAAAATTGAGAGCTTGCAAGAAGAACTGAGCTTTAGAGAGCTGTGTTGCATGTGTGTTGGCAGGGCGTTGCGTGTGTGTGACTGTGCGTGTGTGTTTGTGCACACATATGAGTGTGTGTGAATGCATGCATTTGTGAGTGTGAGTATGCATAAGTGCAGTGTGTGTATGTGCTTGAATGCATGTGTGAGTGTGCAGGTGAGAGTGCCTGTGGATGCAAGTGTGTGTGTGTGTTTTGGCGCGTATGTGTGCAAAGAGGTGTCTCTCCAGAGAGGAGAAAGAGAGGCATGGAAAATTCCCTAGAAACATTAGTTGTAGAAGGATTACGAGGCTATTTTCTGGTTGTTCGGGATCTTATTTAGAATCCATGTACGTTCCATACGGAAAGAGCCTCATCTTCCTCAGGGAATATTGACAGAGTGATGCTGAAGACTCAGGACCCCACCATGTTCCTCTCCCCACATGCCATCCAGAGCCACTTTGCTGGTGGAGGCAGAGAGTGTTGATCTGGTCCTAGCTCTCGCTGCAAAACTTCAACATAGATTGCCACCATGGAATTTCTTTTTGGTACCATGTTTCCTATCTCTTGAGTACTAGAAACAACTTTAGGTTAGATTCCAAAGAAATCATATATGGGTCCCTCCTGTGTGCTTTTTCTCATATAACTCTCAAACCAGTGAGATAGGACTTTGTCTATGGAAGAGGAGGCTGAAGCTTGGAGAAGTCAGTGATAAATTCATATCCTCCAGCGCCAAATTCCAGGTTCCTTCTCTTGCTGCCCTGCCTTGATGTTGGAACTTTCTGACCAATGGCCATGGGAGGACCCCAGATCCACTTCTCTCTAAGTGTCCTTTGACGCCACTGGGCTCTACTTCTCCTACTGGAACAAAACTTCATCCCTGGGGACACCATGACCGCAGCCTGAGCTATGCCTTACCTGGGGTCTCTCCTGCCTCCTTTTGAGCTGCCAATTCAACTCTCTGTCCATCAACTTCAGCCAGAGATAAGATTCTATTTTAAGAATGTGAGATACGTTTTCCAGGAGGGAACGTTGTGAAACATCGGGGGAGACAGGTCCAAGCACTGTCAGCGCTTTTGGGAGTTTTCACAAAGATCCTGCAAGATAGACTTTGGATTAATTGTCCTAAAGTGGAGATTATGTTAGTGCTGTTGAAATAGGTCATTTTATCAAGAAAGCAGAAATCTTTTATATTTGAGCCAACTTGGGTTTGAAAATGTTACGAAACGATTTTTGACTGTCTCCCAAACAGGTTTTTTTTTTTTCCTTTCTTTCCCCAGAGTTTGGACAGAGCTTGGGTTCTCTCCCCCTTTTTATTTTTTTCCTTCTAATCTGACACTATCTCTCTGGATTTCTCGTACACATGGTGTGTTTTGTAGGGGATGTGTGTGTGTGTGTGTGTGTTCACTAGAAGAATTCAATTCTTGTTCCTTTTGAGACAGCTTTATCATCTCCTTGGTTCTGGGCTCTAGGATGGCATGGAAATCCTGCTCATAATGGGGAGGACCTAGTTAAATTACACCTAAGGAGAACTGTTTCGTTCTGCAGGACTGTTCTTCCTTGGACAAATGGGCATAAAATGGCACATTGCTATCACCGTCTTCCTTCCCCAGTACCAGTCCCTTTTGCTTCTACAAGGAGATGTGAACAGTTAGAATGCTTGCATTTCCTAGCAATCTGGCCAGCTACACTTCCCCATTTCTCTCTTGAATCTCAGTGCTTTACATCCTTCAAATCTCAGCTGTTCTTCCCTCTACTGGGAAGCACTCCTGACTTGCTCCCGCCCCCACTCCCGCTGTGGACAAAAGGTGCATGTGGCATGTGTGCCTGTCACCCAGCACACATAATCATGAGTTACAGACACATTCCAGGACCCAGGATTCTTCCCATTTGCTCCTCACCATCTCGTGTGTTCCCCTCCTATTGCCTCCTTGACCTTCCATTGAAATAGTCTGTTACTGTGGCCAAGTACATTGGTTCATGTCTGTAATCCCAGCACTTTGGGAGACCAAGGCAGGAGACTCACTTGATCCAGGAGTTTGAGACCAGCCTGGGCAATATGGCAAAACTCTATCTCCACTAAAAACACGAAAAATTAGCCGGGCATGGTGTTGTACCCTTGTAGTACCAACTACTTGGGAGGCTGAAGTGGAAGGCTCACTTGAGCTCAGGAAGTTGAGGCTGCAGTGAGCCATGATGGCACCACTGCACTCCAGCCTGGGCAATGGGAATGAAATCCTGTCTCAAAAATTTAAAAAGAAAAAGAAATGGTCTGCTTATGTATCTCTATCCCACTCATCTCTGGCCTCCACGAAGGCCATGGCATGCTGGTAGGTGTACGGGGATCCCCAGAAAGGTTTGCGGGTCTATAAACACTCAAGGAGGCCTGTGGCTGTTAACAATATTCATTCCCATCCACAAGACACTAAATAAGATTTCAAGATCAGCCTTTCTTTTTTCCCTCGGGGAGTTAGGACCATTGTCTAAAAGATTTTGATTTAAATCCTGTCTCAGCTGCAGACTGTATGTCCTTAGCCAAGTCTCTTACCTTCTCAGAACCTCAGCTGCCTCCTCTGCCAAGGCGGTAAAATAGCAGCCCACCTTATAGGGCTTATAGGGGAATTAAACAGTGCAGGAACTCCAGGCTCCTAGCAGGACCTGACATACAACAGGTGCTACACAGATGACGCTTCTCCCTACAAGCGTCTCTCAGTTCTGTATTCCACTGATATGGGGATCATCCTATGTAGCATGCTTCGTGCCATCGATTGTGTGGGGGACCATTATGCCCTCAACACCGCCAGTCTCATAACTTCAAAATAACTTTGAAAAATTTCTCAGTTTGAGGCCAGGCATGGTGGCTCCCATCTATAATCCCAGCACTTTAGAAGGCTGAGGCAGGCAGATCACTTGAGCTTAGTAGTTCAAGACTAGTCTGGGCAACATGGTGAAACCCCATCCCTACTAAACATACAAATATTAGCTGGGTGTGTTTGTGGGCACTTGTGGTCCCAGCTACTTGGGAGGCTCAGGCAGGAGAATTGCTTGAACCTGGGAGGCAGAGGTTGCAGCCAGCCGAGATTGTGCTGTCCAGCCTGGGTGACAGAGTGAAACCCTATCTAGAAAAAAAAAAAATTCTTGGGAAGTTTGTATAATTTATGAATTTTATTTAGTTTTTTTGTATGATCTTTGAGTCAGAGAAGCTGATTTGTCTTCTCTATTGCTGTGTCTCTCTCCCTCTCTCTCAGCCCTTGATATTAGTTATAAACCAAGAGCTACAAATTTTGGATTATAATAACAACATATATTGAATTGATACTCCATGTTTCAGGCACCGTATTCCATTTGATTCTCTATCTATTTTAGTAGTTCAGAAATGAGGGTAATATACCACCTCCCTGAAACATTTTGCAATGTTGGGGGACATTTTTGGTAGTCACAGCTTGCATCGGGGGGTGTTACTGGCATCTAGCTAAACATCCCCCCCCCCACCACAAAGGATTATCTGACTCAAAATGCCCATAGCACTGAGGCTGAGAAGTCCTACCCTGTTGGTCTGGTTGAAACCCAGTGCCTGGGTTCTATCTGTCTCTACCTTTTATTAGCTGAGTAATCTTGGGCATTGGTTATTCATTGGTTGAATCTGTTTAAAAATATCAATAAATTTAGCTGCTGAGGTTTATCAGGGTGATACGTAGCCCAGTTCCTAGCACCCAGGGCTCCACGGATATTAACTGTTATTATTTTATGTGATTACTACAATTCTCAGGCTTAGAGGACTTCAGAAACTGCCTGATGTCTGCAGCCGATAAAAGGTGGTGTCAGGTATCCACCCTGACCTCACCTCGGTGCTGTGATACCCCCTTACTCCCAGCCGTGGACCACCATGGAGACCCAAATACCCCAGAGCACCCTCTATAATTCTAGAAGATGTGGAATATGTGATTATTGCTAAGGAGTCTTGCATTGACAAAAACAGGTAAAAGAGTCTCCCTGTGACATTATTCTTGCCCAGAGGTTGGCCCTAAACCCTCCTGAAGCTGAAAGGATGATTTAATGCTGAGTTGAGGGTGTGGCTGCCTCCATTCCTTGGCAGAACATTTTGTGATTCAGTCACTTCCCCAGGTCCCTCAAGCAGGTGCCATTTCCCCTAAGAACTGGCCCTGGACAGACCTCTGGACAGATACTTTCTGGGCAGCTCAGATCCATAGGCAAGAACCAGGGCCAAAAAAGGGGAGAGAGAGAGTGTCATCTCCACAGTGACATTTCCATCACTGGACGGTGTCCCGGTGTGCTTACCTCCGGGTGTGAAAAACAAGCGGCTTGGCATTTTCGGTGTCATTGCATTTTTTCCGGGGGTAACAAAATGAAAAAGGTAGCCCTGGAGGAAGCCCACCCATGGTGGAGCTACCACATTTCCCAGCAATGTGTTGGGGTAACAAGTGTGCTCAGGCTGCTGTTCCTGGCTTCTGTCTGACACTTGTCACTGGAAACCTGGAATGTCACTTCCTGCCACACCTCACTGAGCAGTGGGCTCTTTGGTCGCTGAAGCCCAGGAAACTAGCAGACTTGGATACTGCTTTATCAAAAAAAAAAAAAAAAAAAAAATCTGTGTTTCCAAGTGTCCTTGAATCCACAATCCCAAGACTCTGGAATTCTCTGGGCTCTGTGACACTGAGATTCTGGTACTCCCTGATCATTTTCCATAGAGACACAGCATTTAAAATCATAGTGATGCTACTTCCTGGTTCGTAGCACCCTGCCATTGGAAACAAAACAACCCAACCACAATAAAACCTCTCTCCCACAAGCCTGGAGCAAGAATCCTGGACACACAAGGGGGTGGGAGGACCACGTTCAGATGTGCTGAATATTTTTCTGCAAACACCAAAGCAAAAGGCCTTTCCCACTTGGCAGAGAGTTACCTCTACTACTTGTTAACAATGTTCAGCAACACACCTCTTTGGGGTGGTAAGGAAGGGATGAGCAAAGGCAGCCCCACTGTTTAGCTCTGCAGCCCTCAGACGGACAAGCCAAGAGTGTTTTCCAAATGCAGAAAGAGAAAGTGAACCCCACAGGGAATGTAGTCACCTTCCAAAACGAGGACTCAATTGTGAAGTAGCATTTCAAGTGAGCATGACACTTGTTATGACAGCTGACGGAGCGGCGCGGCAAGGATCAGGCTTCCCCAGGGAAGTAGCCAGTGTGTCTGTAGGATTCTTGATTCTGGAAGCTGCAAGTGAAAAAAAGAATGTGGACCAGGCCTTCTCAGATCATCTGGGTTTCCTCCTGGGCACATAGTAGGTCTTAGAGATCTTGCGTTCACACACATACACACACACACACGCACACACACATAGAGAGAGAGAGACATTTCTCACTGTTAGGGCAGGCCACCCGCTGTAACCCATAACTCTGACAGTCTAGAAACTCAACACATTCAAATTTGTATTTCTTGGTCACTCAAGGCTAGAATGCCTGGTTGAACAGGTTCCCAGGGTAGATCCCTACAGGGTTCCTCCCGTATCCAGGGTCTCAGCAGCCCAGACCTCTTCTCTCTTGTGGCTCTGCCCTCCACTGGGTCCTGGGAACCCTCTCCGGCCCACTGTTGGTTGGGAAGGACAGAGAGGTGCAGCGGGAGGTTTTTCAGGGACGGATCTGGCAGGAGGTGGATCACTTCTGCTTACCATCCAGTATGCAGTCGGGTGATCACGTTTAACTGCATGAGAGGCTGAGAAACATAGTCCAGCCATGTGCTCAGAAAGAAACGAAAATGATTTGGACAATCAGCCAGGATCTGCAATGGTGTCATATATCTGCTACAGAATTTCATTTGTCCACAGCTGGAGACTCAAATCCTATTCCTGGGGTCAGAACTTTCCTGAGGCAGACAGATTTCTAAGGTCAAGGATTGTTCTATATGAGTCAGTAACTCCAAGGCCTATTGCTGATTTGGCACAAAGTGGGCTTTTTGAAGTGCTGGTTAACTTACTCACCTGCTCATTTAACCGACAAGCATACCTGACTCAGGTCCATAGAGTCCATGCTTTAACACATCCTCATTTGGAGAGAAGGAGAGGCCACATGTGAACGAATCATCCCTATACAGGGTGCTGACAAGAGCTGGAGTTGGGAAGAAGGTATAAAGGGCCAGGGGAAACCAGAGCAGAGATGTGCATACGTAATGTGATTCAGGGTAGGGCAGTCCTGGGGAGCTTCCTGGAGGAGGTGACTTTTCGTTGTGCCTTTAAGGAAAAAAGCCAATCAGAGTGCAAAGGCAAAAAGTTTTGAAGGGTGCCATAAGTTTAGAAAACAATGAAAAGTTCAGTATGAGTGAAGCATAGAGCATGTATGCTTGGAATTACTGGGGAGAATATGGTGTGCTGAGAGGTATTGAAGGCAGATTGCAAAGGGTCTTTCACAATGCACAGGCAGGCAGTTAGGTTTTCAGTCTATCTAGCAGCCCATGGAGGGTCTTCAACAGGTCAGGTGTAAAAGGTGTTCACGGCCTAGGGCAAGAGAGGGTTTTGTACTGAAGCCAAATGTCACCACAAAATGCCCCCTAGTCCCAGCATAGCAGCTGTCCTCTGGGTGAGGCAATCTATGGAGAGGGAAGCCCTGTGTTTCCAAGCAGACCCAGGGCAGTCTGATGCCTGTGGTGCTTAGTTCTAGAGTGAAACCCAAACGGGGTGTGAGGTGGTCATTTTCAAAATTGGCAATAAACTCATTACAGTTTCCTGGTAGGATGTAAAAGAGAGAAGGGGTATTTGGTCTGGGGAGAGAAGTAACTTCTTAAACAGATGAGCTGGAGAACATTTGGGGTCCTACACAAATTAAAGGGAGATCGGGGTTCTTTGGAAGGTGGAGGGTCTCGGATGCCTAATCACAGGAGGACAACCTCAAGTTCCTCTTAGGAGGCTGACCTGGGCATTATGAGTACGGCAGTGTGGAATTCAGACTCAGGGAGACGTGCCTTGAGTCCCAGCTCTGCTGCCCTCTCACACTGTGTGTCCTTGGACAAGACAAAGGAAGTCTCTGAGCCTCCGTTTTCTATTCTGTAAACTGAGTTAATAACCCCACCACTGAAGTTATTATGAGAGCTGAGAGCAAATATCTGATGCATACTGAGTGTTCAGCAAATGTTAGCTGTTTCATTTGCTACAGATATAGCCAATCGCCACATCTAGGGGGAGAGCAATGGAGGAGCCAGGCTCAGGTGCCGGGGGAGTGGTGGTGGGCACACGAGAGGGTCTGTAGAATCAACTTCACAAAATCTGGGGCATTGAGGTCAACCAGCTGGGTCACTGGAACACTTAACACCTCTCGAGACAGGACCTTGTCATTTGGCCCCTCGACAGAGGATCAGAATATCTGCCCTGACTCATCTTGGGTTAATTTCAGAATCACCAGAATATGACATCAGAATCACTAGAATTGCTTTTCAAAACACAGTTGTTTCCAGGCGGAGGCGAATCGGTTATCCCTGAAACCCGCCTTGACCGTGCCGCCATTCAGGTGGATGTCACCCGGCCCCGGCCCACGCCACGCTTTTGTTTCCCCGTCACTGGAGTTTGGCCTGATATGATAGGGACACTTTAAATTCTTCAGAGAGTAATTCTCAGTTACCTTTTTCCTCTTTTCCCCTTCAGGTTCAACCCCTTTTATCACACTAAAGTGCCAATCAATATTGCGAGATAGATGTTACATCCTAGCTTTTTATAACATTACTTGTCCCAGAAGGGACACTGTATCTTTAAGGAAATGGACCCCGTATCCTGTTTCTGAAGGATTAAAACTCTTTAAAGAGACAGAAGAGGCTGTAAACCCCGATCATATTCTTATTCTCTCTTCATTATCCTGTCCACTATCTATCCCTGCTGAGTAAATCTGGTTGTGTGTTTCTCCAAAGTGGTCATAAGAAGAAATTTATTTACTCCGCTTTGCACTGGAGGAGCATTACTGAGCTTCAAGGCTCTCCGAAGTAATAAAGATTTTGCAGTGTGTGCAAAAGGAACAGAAATTCAGAACTTCTTTCCCCCTCTGAGGTCGTTTGGCCATCCAAAGGGGGAGTCACTTCTCATTTTCTGACAGGGTTTATTTCCGTAAGATTTTCCAATTAGCAGGAAAAGGTCACACTAATGTTGATACCGAGTAGGGGAAGAGGATCAAACTATGCAAATAGAGACATCCTTGAAAGGACAATATTAAAAGAAGAGTGGAATTCCTTCACTCCCTAATTTAAAAATTATATATACCTGTATACATATAGATACACACATACACACACACACACACACACAAAACACACAGATCCCTTTCTTCCACCAGGGAAAAACAAAGGTGATTGCGTTTGACCCACTGTTCTTGTCTGGGACAAAAGAATCCTTGGTTTCGGAGTCTGACCATTGGGACAGCTGACTCAGTACCTAAGACAGGAGTTAAGAGGAGATCCCTGAGCTCTTGGGCCGGGATTCGCCACAGACCTGGAATCCACCTGCCAGTGCAACCTCTCGGCCGTTGATAATGGCCAGACTGTCCCCAGCCCGGTGGAGCTGACTGCCAGCATATCATTTTTAAACCTGGCTCAGATCTTTCCCTGACACTTCCCCTGCCGCTTTTGTTCCCCGCTCGGTGGATACGAAGCACAGGAACTTTTCTCAATAATAGGGAGGGCTGGGAGCCGTGTCAGGGAAGATGTACTCCAGCCGTGCTGAGGACAAAAGTCGCAGATGCCCATTAAAACAGATCCGGGGGACAGCTTCACTTTGGATTTGGAGCCGATGCTCCCTGTCGACTCTAACGTGCTATGCAAATGGTCTGACCAAGATTCCTGGCTCACTGCTGCTGGCACGCTGCTGTCCGTGACCCACTAGGTGAGGCCCCAGGGGTGAACTGGTTGGAAGGCAGAGCCCTGCGTGTAGGGAGGCCTGGGTCTGCACTCCTCTCACTCTCGAATCTGGACACCCACGCGTGTGCTGGAGCAGCTGCAATCAAAATGGAAGGTTCTACTCCTCCAGCAAGAATCCTTGTTTCTCCTGGAAGTTCTGTGTTGCCGCACAGATTTTAGCAAACGATATAGCCTGGCCAGTTTCTCACAAGAACGGGAAGCATTTGTCCAGAGCCCTCTGAGTGCCAGAGCCCCTATTAGGTGCTGGGTTACAGAGTTTTCTCAAGGTCACACAGCTGCCACCTGGCTGAGTGTGAGTTCAGATTCAGGTATATCTGTCTCTTATCATTTCACTCAGTCACAGCCGAAGTTGGTCTTACTTTACTGGGGAGCTTAAAAAAATAAAGCTAATGGGATTATTTGGACCTTGGGTTAAATCTTATCAAATGCTAACAGCGTCATCTGCCAGTTTTCTCTTCCATGTAAGCAAAAAGGTGTGAAAGAATGGTATTTGGATGTTTAAAAATCAGAACTGTGCAAACGATCTCAGCGTCATGCCCCTGTCATGTTCTTGTTGTTTTCGATCTCTATCTGTTACAAATCTGCAGTGTAACTATGAATATGAGTACTGGGTCACACACTGTGTAGAAGACACATGTATTTCCTGGTATCAAGTACATCCACTGCAACACCTACTTTCGCCTCAAATAATAAAATGGAAACTGTCCACCGTCACCTTAAAAATCCTCTTCCATCCTTGAGGTTGAAGAGGAATGCCTTGGAAGGCATTATTTGGATTTCAATGTGAAAGAAAAAACCCTTTTTTTCCTTTGCCATTAGACAAAGAATGAGCCCCCTTTTTTTCTGTTTTCAGAGTCTCATTTCTTTTCTATTTTTTAGCGGTATTCATTGTAGCCAATTCTTGGCCTTGTTTTTCCTTAGAACAAATTGAGGTAGGAACATATGACCAAGAATGAGTCTTATCAGAGAAACATGGAAGAAAAGCTGTTTCGAACTCTATTCATAACGGAATGAAATTGACCAAATTCAAAATTATTTTTTGGCTCTATCTACAGGAAATTATTACAGCTAATCAAAAAAAAAGATAAATAATTATAATACCTAAACATCAAAGCAACCTAAATCTCCAACAGAATGCAACCGTTAACTAAAATATGGTGAATACTTAAAATGAAATACTATAGAGCCATTACAAAGCAAGTTAAAGAATTTTTTTTTTTTTTTTTTTTTGAGACAGAGGCTTGCTCTGTCACCTGGGCTGGAGTGCAGCGGTGTGATCGTGGCTCACTGCAACCTCCAACTCCAGGGTTCAAGTGCTTCTCCTGCCTCAGCCTCCTGAGTGGCTGGGATTACAGGCACACACCACCACACCCGGCTAATTTGCATATTTTTAGTAGAGATGGGGTTTCACCATGTTGGCCAGGCTGGTCTTGAATTCCTGACCTCAAGTAATCCGCCCACCTCAGTCTCCCAAAATTCTGGGATTTCAGGAGTGAGTCATTGTGACCAGCCAAAGAAATATTTTAATGATGTATTTTTCAGTTTATAGAATACCAGTTCTTTTTTTTTTTGTTAGGATGTTATTATTTTTGCAAATTCTTATCCCCATTGTATCTTAGGACAAATTTGGATGAAATGAGAAGGGTTACACAAAATTGATTTTGAGCAGAGTGACAAAGGTGACCAGAAGTTAGGTGACGATAGGATGGTCAAGAGTTTAGGAAACACTTTATATTATAATCAGATAAAGCAATATATAAATGCACTGAGAAACTAAAAGATGTACAAATCATTCAGCAGATTAGGGAAAAATCAAGTACAAGTGAAAACAGTAATGGTTAGAGTATATTGACTGAGCTCTTTCTACATGCTGAGCATGACTCTAAACACTTTAATTAAATTGAAATATTCCTATTATTATTCCTTTTGTAAATCTAAGTACACTGGGGCACAGGGAAGCAGAGTAACTTGCCCTGAGGTCACACACCAGCCTGGGAGTGGTGGAGAATATTCCTTCTTTTTAATTATATTCTTCACAAAAGAATAGACTATATATTTTTAAGTCATGAGGATTTGTCTCTCCAAATATAACAAAATGGAAGGCTGCATTTCAAATCGGTCCATGTGTTCTTGACAACAGTTTCTGGCTTTAGCAAGAATAGTGGAAGCATGTGTTAAAAATGCAAAATTCTAAGCCCCAGATCAGACATACTTAATGTAAATAAACAGGATGATAGAGCTCACAAATCAGTGTTTCAGTAAGCTATCTAGATGACTTCAAAGTGGCCAGCTATGATTTGGACACCACTTTGTGCAATGATAAAAGTCATCTGGGATGCTTATGATCTAGACAGTTTTCAAACTCCTCCTCTAAAGACTTGATTCAATGTGTTAGAGACGGGACATGGAAACCTATATAACTTTAGCTCAGGTTGTATCTTTAAATCTATGTGTTGGATTGTATGGGGCAGTCCTGATGTATGCTGTTGTCCAAGCATAAGTGTTAAGAGCACTTCCTTTCAAGTTCAAAATTGTCTTGGTTTAAACAATTAGATATATGCTTAACTAGGACCCCAGGAGATTTGTATCCACCAGACTTGGATAGGAGCTTGGGAAGCCCCGCTCTTGAAGATCGTCAGTGAATTGGGTCTAATTGCCCTTAGTCATTTACTAGCCGAGTAGCCTCAGGTAAGTTATTAAATCTCACTGGGGCCTCCATTTCCTCACCTGCAAAATAAATAGGAGGATTCCCAACTCCTGGGCTGTTGAGTAGTATAAATGAATTTTTCATCTCTCCTAGGGAGGCTTAGAAGGTTGCAGCAAACACCAGCTTCCATCTTCTAGGGAGTGTCAGGAAATTCCTTGGATCAGCTCTTGGAAGCCTCTTCAAGGTCACGCTCACAGAGTTTCTTTTAAATGTGTGAGCAAATGACACTGGACCAGGATCTAGTTAGCAGATAGTAGCATTTCAAAGTTTTCAGAGGGTGCATCAATGCAAACAGCAAGTTGATTTCACCTAGGAAGTCCAGTTTTGCTTTTAACTGTCAGAGCCACACCCTGAGGTTGTCTATCTAGAAAAAACCAGAGAGTACAGGGGAAGGTGGGGGGTAGGAAGACCGAGTCAATAAACCATTTAGAAATTTTCAGACCTGTTACCAAAGACAGACAAATCTGCCATGCTGTTTGTAGCAGGAAGAATTCTAATAAATAATCCAAAGAGAGACATAATCCAGATGATATTTTACAGATTATTGATTGAAAAGTCAGGAGTCTGCTAATATAAATGGCCTTAACCACAGAATTTGCATTCACGACAATCACTTTAGGTGTCTACAAGCCAAGGAAAGTATCGATGCAGCTGACACAAATAATGATACAGACTAGTCAATCTGTTTTCAAGCAAAGGGAAAAAAGTTTCCATTTACGATTATGGTTGGTATGGTGGTGTGTGTAATTTTTTGTCGACTCCACGGAACACTTCAAGGGTTATCTGCACAGATGTGAGTTTCAACAATATGACACATTTGCCCAGTTCCAAATATGCTTGTTGCATCCTTTCTGAAGAGGCAATTTACAGCCTAGATGCTCAAGTCAGATGTTAACATAGGAAGTCCTCTTCTGTGCTACGAGCCACTCATGGCTCTTCTGTGCCACGAGCCACTCATGGGAAAATAACCAGGAGGAGGAGAACTGGAGCATACACATAGATTTTTTTTGGAGAGGGCGGCTGATTAGATCCTTCAGGCAGAATTTTCCATAATCTTAGATTTGTGATACTGGGACACATTTCTTTCATGGAGGATACAATGTCACTCAAAGGGACCTGAATGCCTCTTTGCTCCTGTACCTCATTCACTTGTTCTGACAAGTCTTAACTTTCTCTTGCCTGCAACACAGTCTCCACCTAGCTGATGTGACTGTCAGCTAGTGTCAATAGGAGTTTTCTTCTGTAAGAACTTCATATTTCTAACATTGATGAAAAAACTACCTAACCAACATTTGCACAGCTTACTCTTTTCAAGCAATCAATGGCATGGAGAGCAATTTAATTGTAAGAACAAACACTTCGGAGCCCAGGAACCCCATGAACTCTTAATGAGTTTCAATTCTGGTTCTGCTCTCCAAGGGCCATGTGATCTGAGCAACTTCTTTAATCTTTTCTAAGCCTTGCTTTTTACATCTATATTTTGGGTTAGTAACATGACCCACCTCACAGAGTTCTAGTAGGCGTAAATAGTAAGACATTTTGTATGATACCTATTGCATTGCTAGCATTCGATAAATGTTAATTTCATTATGATGCTGGTGATGATGGTGACGATGGTGATGGTGAACGGTAATGGTGACAGTGATGGTGTCGGTGACGATGATGCTAATGGTGATGTTAACGGTGATGGTGATAGCGGTGCTGGTGGTGATGGTGACGGTGATGGTGATGGTGGGAGTTACAGTGATAGTGGTGATGGTGACAGTGATGGTGAGGTGACAGTGATGGTGATGGTGGCAGTTACAGTGATAGTGGTGATGGTGAGGTGACAGTGATGGTGATGGTGGCAGTTACAGTAATAGTGGTGATGGTGACAGTGATGGTGAGGTGACAGTGATGGTGATGGTGGCAGTTACAGTGATAGTGGTGATGGTGACAGTGATGGTGAGGTGACAGTGATGATGGTGGCAGTTACAGTGATAGTGGTGATGGTGATGGTGACAGTGATGGTGATGGTGACAGCTACAGTGATGGTGACAGTGATGGTGACAGTGGTGATGGTGACAGTGATGGTGATGGTGGCAGTTATGGTGATAGTGGTGATGGTGACAGTGATGGTGATGTGACAGTGATGGTGATGGTGGCAGTTACAGTGATGGTGACAGTGATGGTGATGGTGACAGTGATGGTGATGGTGACAGCTACAGTGATGGTGACAGTGGTGGTGACAGTGGTGGTGATGGTGACAGTGATGGTGATGGTGGCAGTTACAGTGATAGTGGTGATGGTGACA